>JALLBI010000408.1:0-12389 GCA_036940125.1 Mediolabrus comicus
ATGGCGAAGAAGATGAATATGGTGGTGTGAGCGATATGTCATTAACACTAACAAACATAAAAGATACGACATCTATTCTGTTCGTTACAGTGTATGATGTAGATCTTTGCGGTGGTGATGGGAAAATACTAACTAGCGGTTGGACATACAAAACATATGCAAGCAATGATGACACAACTACGAAAAGAAAATGCACGACATTCATCATCTTGTGTCCGCCACAAACTTTTGTTCATCTCGTTACTCTCGCTCCTAATCAAACAATACCACTTGGATCTGATTTTGATGAAAGAATACCTCTAACAAGTTGGTCTCAAGTTGAAATAGAGAGTGATGTACAACAATGGTCATTTCATCCCAACGTTAATGATGAGCATTCACATTTGCTACACTTTCCATTTTATGGAAATGAAGAAGAAGAGGTTGAAAAAGAGGAAAAGGATCAAACTGCCACCCAAACATATCAGTGCATTCAATCAGAAAATGGAAATTTGACTCACTTTTTCCATGGGAATTATCATGCAATCGATTTCTCCTGTCCTATCGGTACACCATTATATTCATCTACTAATGGTATTGTCGTGGAAGTAAAGGATGATGGTGGAGGTGGTCATCATAACAACCAAAGCAACTCTCATGATGAACAAAGTAATCGTATCAGAGAAGTAAGTGGGATAGCAGCAACAAATCTATTCCATTGGAATTCCATCATGATCAAATCGACAGATGTTGAGCCTTCGGATCCACTCTTCATTGAATATGTTCATATTCAAACGAATAGCTGCGCTGTGAAGGTTGGTGACAGTGTCAAAAGAGGACAATTCATTTGTCGAAGTGGATCTGTAGGGTTTTCACCCGAACCACATTTGCACATGGCTGCATATAGAAGTGATGGAGTAGATGCTGCAACAGTTCGTGTAAGATTTCATCGTCTTATTCACAATGAAGAAGAAGAAGATGCTACGGATAAGGAAGATACGTTTCTTCCAAGAGTTGGCCAATGGTACAACCAAAGTGGGCAGGTCAAGGGCTTTGAGAACAAATAATCTATCGGTACACACTATTCACAGTATGTAATCAATTTCATTTCAACAGGAGAGAAGTTTTACAGCATAGATAGGATATTATTTGAGAAATTTAGATGCTTTTCAAGAACTACCCGTAGGTAAAGATAACTTCAGTACGATTACCGTACATTTACCACCCACACAAAGAGAAAAGAGAGCTAAAACAGCAGCGCAATAGGTAGCAATAGGTATTAACCTTGAACTGTTGTATTGTGAGCTCTCTGTCGATCATGGGCAACCTCCGAGGCATCCAAATAACTCCAGAGCTCCGCTCAGTCATCAAAGCAGTACTTGCATTGCCGCAGGTGACGACGCCAGAAGAGGAAGAGGCGAAGAAGAGGAGCAGTGATGAGAAAACATCGTCATTGCATCCGTCATCTCATCCTGCTGCATCGCTAGCACGTGCACAAGAAGCCAAAACTCAATTATCATCAGTAATGACTGTAAAGGCATCAAAATCAATTTTACAAAATGCCATAAATGATGCTGCAGTTGACGCGGCTTTGCCATTGGCAGGAGTAATTGCACTGCAATCACTCATATTAATGACGACGGAAGACGCAAAAACACAACAAAAATTAAGTCAAGAGCTGGAAACAGCCCTACACCAAACGAAGCAACTCTCTTTTCACAAACAATCATCACAAAACAGCAATAATTCTGATCCAAAATTCCAAAAACGTTTAGAGCGTCTACGTCTTCAGGATGAAGAGCGTTCCTATCTTAATCTGACTACCAATCTCAAAACTGCCGCCTCCTTAAAAGATGATAATGTTACAGTGAAAAGTATGACCTATGCTGCATCAGTCGGGCTTAATATGATTGTGGCACCGATAAGTTTTGGTGTATTTATGTATTTCTTTGCAGGGAGTATATTCAATCGATTTTTTGGGAGTGATGACGATGACAATGACAATAATGGGGATATTGATATCAAACGTGTTATTGCTGGTGTTGTTTCAGGAGTATTTATGCTATTTGTTGAAATGATATTGTTTGTCATTCGGTCGCATGAGTTGGATGCATCTGTTAGGAAGAAGAGTAAGAGGAGGGAGAATCGGGCTAATCCTTTCGGTTATACGCAAAAGAGTATGGAGAGGGTGTATGTGAGAGATGACTGATAATATATAATGAAGATGATGATATTATAGTATGAGTTATTGACCGTCTTTCATGTATACTTCAGATCAGTTCACATAATTTTAAGGTTGCTGAGGTCGCTTCTCTCAGGGTGGAGTATCACAGGTGGAGAATAATGAAAAGCTGTGGGCCAACCTTCTTTACTTTTGATTGATGAATCATGACTCCAGTATCTTCCAGGCTTTCAAAAAATTCTTCTCTATTAAAAAGGACTGGGAGGCGAATCCCAACGACAGTCGGAGAGAGATGGCAAGATATTGCTTTCACGACCTCAATCAGATTCCATTGACCCATCATTATTGGTTTGTGTTTCTCTTCACTTTTGTAATGCTTTCCGCCCCATGCTGTTTTGATTTCGTAAAGAGTTGAGTAGCAGAAATGTTCACGAAAAATGTATCAGTGGGGAAAGGGGTCGCAATAGAAAGCTGAACAAATTCTCAAACTTACGAGGATCAACAGCGACAACTTTTGGGTAGCAGCCAATCTCATTTGATAAACCTGGAATGATCTCCATTGAATCTTCATTTCTGATATCAACTTGCCCAGATACGGCGTGTTTTTGCATGTTGCGTCTACATAGGTCAGCCCGGTTGCTATCAATCTCGATAGCAATAACTCTTTTGAATGTTCTGCATAAGGGTAAAGATATACCCCCAACAGATGCAGTGAGATCGATTGCAATCGTATTCTCAGGCTCCGCTGATAACATAGATCGGCATTGGTTCGCCATAAGTGATGCAAATGCATTACCCCATTTAGATGAGGTCACTGAAAAAAGACCAGTCTCGTCAACTTCCATTCTTCCTGCTTTACTAGTGGACATGCTTTGGAGATAAATTTGATTGTTCCTTGTAAATAAACCCACCCTATCAAAACAGTGCTCATTCTCTTCTTTCAACCGCATTAGATCCTGTCCACCAAGAAGTCTCCTCAGTTCAGGACATCGATGCAACAACAATCCTAGGCTGATATGTGTCCCACCGTCTTCATCGACTTTGTCCGTCAGTATTGAAGCTAGAGTTTCAACAGAAACATATGTTTCCTCTCGAAGAATGAATCTCCCATTATCATAGTCACAACATTCCTTTGCAATGGAAATGAAGTCATTTGACACAAGACTGTTCCACTCATCAGATCCTACCAAATTGACATGTTTGCAATCATCTGAATACATATCTTGGTACTTCCCCGACAGTCTGAGATAGTGATGTAGTTGATTCTTACATTGTTTCATGAGCCAGCTAGAGTTTACGCCCTGCATAGCATATCTTGTCGCGTTATCTGGTCCATTTCTCCTCTCATTCTTGACCATTTCTTTCTTCAGAATACACATCATTCTATCCTTGAGCATTTCTTTGGCATCAGCCTGCTGGGATGCAGGTACTTCATCCGACAACCTTACATGCTCATACTTTAGTAAATATACAACATGAGGAAGAGTCTTGCGATCTACCTCAAACACATCGGGGAACTGTTCCAGGAATGCCAATAGTTTTGGTTCGCTACTTCTTTTCAACAGAGGATCTATACAAACATCATACTCCTTCAGATCTCGAACAAGACTCGCCCCTCCATCTCGACTGATTTCTATGGACAGGATCTCAAGTAGCTTTTGGTCTATTTCATCGACCTCCATTTTTGTGTGCTCATAATTTATACAAACCATGAAGGTGGGTGATGTTTGTGAGCTACTGCACTGCGTTGCTACTGCGTTGCCAAAGGTTGCCAACAACCTTGCCAAAAAAATGGAAAGGGGAGAGTGGGAGGATACTGATGTAAGCATGACGTCACTTGTTTTAGCGACTCCTCACCTTCATTCCCTCCCTCCCCTCACTCATCTCATCTCACTACGCATATCCAAAGTGGTTGGTATTGTTGGTAGTGTTTCTATCATGAACCGCATTGCTTCTGTAGCCACAATAATATTAGTGCTGTCAGCAGTAGTCGCCAACATCGTCTACATCGATGGTTTTCAAACCGCAGTGCCTACGCTTAGTAGTTACAAATCACAGCAGCATTATCAGAGAAGTAGCAGAATAGAAATATTTTCATTAAAAGAAGATACAACTGCATCAATAGCAGATCCAAGTTCTTCACTTCGGAGTACCTCACAAACAGATGCACTTGGTCGTCAACAAATCAAACAAGAAACAGACGAGGATGAAAAAACAAATAATATCCCTCCAGATGTATTACAATCATTCGCTCTCTTGATATTATCACAATTTGTTCTCTTCCTCGGAGTTGGTGCAGTAATACCCGCCATTCCTCTCTATGGCCAATCAATTGGGTTATCCTCTGCATCGAATGGGATAGTTATTTCTACACCAGCAGTTGCTCTCCTTCTATGTAGTCGATTTGCCGGAGAATTTGCAGATGTTAAGCGAAAGCCAGCAATGATAATCGGTATGGCCATCATTGCAATATCAGATGCTGGTACTGCGTTTTCGAATAATCTTGCAACACTTGTAGTAGCTAGACTTGGATTGGGACTTGGTAGAGGATATGCCGAGGCAGGTGAACGTGGAATGTTAACTGATTTGGCCAACAAAGCTCCAGACTTAAGAGGGAGAGCATTGGCAATACAACAAGCTTCTGTCGCTCTTGGTGTTGCCATTGGTGCTCCAGCTGGGGGGTTAATTGTCGAAAATTATGGTGTTAGAAGTTCATTTTTGTGTGTTAGTGTAGCAGCAGTTGTCGCACTGTGTATATATTCGCTTCTTCCAGAGACAGTCGTTACAGAAACACAAACAGATGACAACAATACACCAATAAAAGAAGATAGAAGAACAGTTGTCACAGAAACGCAAAAAGATGACAACAGTATTCCAATAAAAGAAGATAGAAGAACAGTTGTTACAGAAACGCAAAAAGATGACAATAGTACTCCAATAAAAGAAGATAGAAGTAGTGCTGATAAAGCTGACTGGATCGAGCTGTTGAAGACTTCACAAACTTGGCGTTCACTAGCGTTTTGTCAATCTGGAGTTAGCGTGGGATATGCGTGTAAGATTGCAATCATCCCAATTATTGCATCCCAAGTTCTTGGTGGTGCAACGGGCGCGGGATTACTTTTATCTGCGGCCGGACTTTCTGGTTTGGTTGGCGGTAAGTATCTGGTATGGAGAATTATGATTTCGCCGTCTAATACCATCTTTTCTCACTGTCTATCATCGTTCATACAATCCCACAGCTCCGATTGGAGGCGTATTGTCGGACCAAATCGGCAGCAAAAAGGCAGCTGCTATCTCGGGAATAATATCGGGATTGGCTCTAGCGCTGATTCCGGTAGGGTTGTCGCTTCAAGACAACCACATAGGGTCTGACTCCTTCGTTGTTTTAGTTATAGTTTGGGCAATCGGAGTAGGTGAGTCAACAATGAGCTGATGGTAAGGATTGTATGTTACGCTGTTCTATTCGTACTAATGTTATCGTAATCATTTTCACATATGACAGCAGCTCAAGGTCCAGCTCTTACTTCGTTGTCTCAACAGAATGGTGAGTAGTATGCTATTTTAGATGAAAGTGGCAAACATGTTTGCTGTGCGCTAACATCTTTCCGTGTCATCATTCCTTTGTCATTCCTTCAGCTCCAGTCGGCGCAGAGGCCACTGCGTTAGGACTACCACGTGCATTCGGTGATGCCACATACATAGCGGCACCACTTCTATTGGGAGCAGTTTCGGATAGCGTAGGTGATACAATACCCGGAGTGAGTTGCGCCGTGGCAGGTTTGTGCATAATGATTGGCAGCTCAGCTCTGTTGGGAGTATCTGAGAGTAAAGAATAGAGTATCAGTGTTGTTTGAAATATATATATTATGCATTTACTACCGTTCTATCTCTTCAACCCATAGCCATTCACTCCGTCTTCTGCCTCTAAGACGGAAAACGGACAACAGCTTACAACTCATCCCAGTCAATTGCGCTAATCTTGGAATAGAACTTTCCATCATTCCCCTCCTCCCTCGAAACCTGGTAGTACCTCTCAGGCATGTTGAACCCGGTCTGGGAAGAAAGCTCGTTCTTCATCATGCTGACAAAGTCTTCGTCGTGGGTAATCACAACAAGCTGGAAGTTACTCTGCGCAGCACGAGATGCAATGATTTGGGCCAAAGCAATAGCCAGACCCCTCTTGTTCTCATAATCCAAATTTGTAGTGGGTTCGTCGAGGGCCATGACTCCACAGTTCAAGCAGAATGTTTCAGCAAGGGCGAGGCGGATAACAATACTGGCAAGCACACGTTGCCCAGCACTGCACCGACCTCTCATATCCATCGTAGAGTTGCCCTTTGACATTACAATGCGATAGTTGTACGAACGGTTAGCGCGAGAGCTAGAGTCCTGACCCGAAACAATCTTGATATTGGTGATATCTTCTCCCTTGTACGTCAAAGTCCACAACTCCCTGATGATTTTGTTGATCTCGCCAATTTTGATTCCGTGGAAGCGTAGAAGTGCTTTGTCAAGGGCGGCATAATACTTATCGAGATCCTGCACAACAAGACTCGTAGTTTCGTAGTCAACCATCTTGTCACGATGGCGCTCCTCGATATTTGCATACTCTTCTTCCCTGAGCTTCTTCTTCAAGGCGCGTCTCTGTGACGATTTTTCATCTCTCTTACCTCTCAAAACAGCAATTTGTTCGTTTAGTTCAGCGATTGCATTTTGAGCCGCCATGAGCCTTCGTCTTGCGTCCTTGCCACCCATTGTTTCGAGCTCTTTGGTCATTTTACTCATCTCTTCTTCCAGCTTCGAGATCTTCTTACGATGCTTCAAAAGTTCCAAGTTTTGGTTGAGAATACCCTTTTGGCGGTCACTGTCTTCAACTTGCTTCTTGAGATGTGCAATTTCGGGCTTCATTGCAACGAGTCTCTCTTCCTCGCCGCGAATGCTATCGGAGTTGTGAGAGAGCTTCCGTTCGACTTCTTGCATCTCCTCGGGCTTCCTTCCCTTTTCATACGAGTCAACTCTGTCGTTGATTTCACGAAGCCTTTCATAATCCTTGTCGAAGTATTTCATCTCGTCTGCCAGAGCGTTGGCTTCGTGAGAATTGCTATCTCTCATACGGGTCCGATCGGATTCCTTCTGCAAAACAGCTTTACGGAGTGGAGCCAATTTCTTGTCGAGTTCCTTTTCTTCGGAGTTGTACTTTTGGAGCTGAAGATTCAACTCGTCCTTCCTTTTGGAAGACTCTTGATCCCTTTTGTAAGCTTCCTCCTTCTCTCTTGCAGTTCGCTCAGCAGCGGCTGCTTGGTTGGTCACTCTAGAAATCCTCTCATTCAAGTCCTTTTGCTCATTGTTCAGTTTATTGATCTCAGTATAAGCTGTTTCCTTCTCCGAGGAAGATGTCGCCAAATCAGCTTCAACTGTCTTGAGATTGCGAGGGTCATCGATCTTGGCAAAGGATTGTAACTCAAGTTTCTCCTTCTTGTCTTTGACTTGTCCCCTCTTTTCCCATACACGGGTGCCAGATTCGTGAAGACTGGTTACAGTTTGCAAAAGGCCCTGCAATTCATTTGCCACTTCTTTCTTTTCAGCCAACTTCTCTTCTTCAACTTTCAACTCGGCTTCTACTTCTTTCAGCTCGGCCTGCCCCTCTCCTGACAACAGAGCCTCGGTTTCTTTTATCTCGCCAACAATCCTTGTGTATTCAATATGCTCAGCAATATTTTCCGAGATTGTCTTTCTCCACTTTTCATACTTCTCAATAGCCTCTCCTGCCTGTTCAGCAGAATCACCCATGTTAATGAGTTCTGAAACTGACTCATCACTCAATTCTACAAGCCTGCTTTGGAATGTGGTTATCTCGTCCTCCTGTTCAAATGCCCTGGCGCAACAAGGACATTCCATGTGTTTGGTTGCCAACTTTTTCAGACGCTTTAGGACCCTTATGACTGCTTCGGGCTTGACGTCAGCCACGGAATACGCCGCAATTTGCTCTCCAAGATATGACAACACGTCTTGAGGATTCGTATCTTGGTTGATCTGATTATTGTCAATTACGTCTTTGTCATGGCGAATAAGGGCACGGATCACACTGTTAATTTTGTTCACCCCACCGTCCGGGCGGTTCAAAACATTTTTCTTCTGTGTCATCTGGGCCAATCTTTGCTGATAACTAGCGTGGAGGGCTTTCTTTTCAGACTGTCTTTTTATCACTTCAGCAACCGCATCATTGCATCGAGTGACGTCATCGTCAGCATTGAGCTTCTTGTTTCGAATGTTGTCCAATAAATGCTCAAGAGGAATCACTGGGTCGTCGGGAGTAATCCTCACATGGCTCTCATGGTGAACCTGGAGGAGGTAAGACGCATCCTTGAGCTTTTCTTCCAAAATCTCATACTCCCTTCGATGGTAAAAAACAAAAGCATTGTTAGAACAGCAACACTACAAAATCAGGTAAGACAGAATACACAAATGTTACAACTCACTGGGCAACTTGCTTCTCCAACATATCAATCTCATTTTGCTCATCAGAGAGTTCCCGAAGCTGATTACGGAGGTTCGTATCTTGCTCTATCTTCACTGAAATAGTCTTTAGGCGATCTTCCTGTACTTTGATTTCTCTTATGATTTGCTCTCGACGGGGAGAAGCGTTCAGATCATCACGATTTTTAGCCAATTTCTCCGCAACGCTTTGGGCTTCTTCTACATCAGATTTCTTAATCCTATTGTAGGCGGAAGAAGACTGAGTCGAGATATTCTGGAGCTCTCTCCTGGCTTCATCCTTCGCTGCATCGTTCCGCTTCTTATCGATTTCTACAGCGCTCTTCTTGGCTTGTAGATCCGAAATCTCCTTCTGCATGGTGTCATCATCTTCCCGATGTCTCCTCCTAGCTTCGTCTACTCTTCGCATAATATCTCTCTCCCTATCGTTCAGTGCTTTTGTAAATGCAGACATATCCTCAGCTGTGATCGTGCAATCGTTCGTGTTGTTAGTGAAGATGGTACTCAGTGTAACCGAAGTTCCTTGAGTCATGCCATCGTCGTCATCTTGAGTGAACGCATCCATTTCAATCTTGTGCTTTCGATGGATTTCCTCCATGAGTAAAAAGCGTGTTCGAAGAAGCCTGTTGTGTGCATCAAGTTCAGCATCTAGCTTTCCCTTGATTGAGTTCAGTTCATTTGTTTTCCTTCTCAATCTTTCAAGGGTACTCTCAATGCTGCGTTCTTCTGCCTCCTTTTCAGCGAGATCACGTGATGCTTGGCCACCATGCTGTTCATCATCTAGCTCTCGAAGCATCTGTTTCAACTCTTCGTAGCTGTGTGTATCTGTCATGTCGTTGTTTCCAAGGGACTTCCGTACCTGGTTCATCACCGCGTCATCCTTTTCAATTTCCATTTGCTTGTTGTTGAGCTGTTTTACAAGTGAAGGGGGGAAGGATGACAGAGGAATAAGTGTGAGTTGACAAGCCATGGCATTGGTAAATATACACACGTAGCTATAGAAACAACTTACATTCTCTTCAAATTCTTCAACTTGGCGCCTCTCCTTGCTTGCTTCTCTTGCTTTGTCTTCCTCCTCCTTCTTTTGAGCTTCATACTTTTGAATCTGGTCCTCGGAAGCAGAAATTTCGTCCCTGATGGACTCTAACTCATTCATAAATCCATTTGCTGCATGCTTGTGACTACTTAGCCCTTCAAGCTCAGCCTTCATGTCTTTCATATCGTTGAAATACGACTTGCGTGAATCCTTGATGGCAACCAATGCCTTGGCATAACGGGTACTGTCAAAAATATCATCAAAACGCTTCTTCAGCACAGCTCCCTCTTGTAATGGCCAAGAGGAATCTTCTTGATGACAAAAGGTAACATGTTCAAGGATGGGTTTGGAGACACCAATCAGACTGGGAATGGTCTTATCCAACTCGGTACACTTGTGACTCATAACTACTCTCTCCCCCGTTTCAGGGTTTATCATACGTATCGTCCCATCAAGAGCCTTGAAGCTTGCCGTTGTCTTCTTTTGTGTAACCTCCATACATCTCATAACGATCATAGATGCACCAGTCCGGGCAGTAAATCGTAACTTGATTGCCGCCTTGACATTCGTTTGACCTATCGCCTTGGGATCATGAACAAAGCTTTGACCACTCTTGTTACCCGGGGGGAGACTTCCTGTCACTGCATACTTGAGACATTCGATTATGGTCGTTTTTCCACAACCATTGGCACCAACAATGATTGTAAGGGGGAAACAAAATGCGATGACTTGTTCTTCATCTTCGGGAGAGAAGGAGCGCACTCCCCTGATGGATAATTTTGAGATAGATGCCATTATGATGAATCTTTATATTTTTTGCTGTTTATATAGTAACGGAGAGCAATATATTTAGGAATAGTGTTAACAAACAGTTGCACTGCATGCGTATGAAATGCACAATACACTCATATTTTTGCAGGATATTCGTGTGCTCAACTATTATTTTTATGAGCCACCGCCACCACAATGACATCTAAAAATGAGCTGGCTGTCTTCTTTCATACAAAGTAGACACGGGCCAAAAATATTTCCGCTGCACTGCATTGACAAATAGCCAATTTGATATACTTACATCTACTGAGTTGCCTTGCAGACAAATAAATGAGTGGATACGTCGCGGTTCGGTGAAAAAAATATGACGGTTATCTACTCGGTGCACTGCAGCAGCTCTTGTATTGTTTGGCAGCGGCCTAATAAGATCTGTCTCCTCAGCAAAAAAAAAGCAATTATTACAATATTCGTGGTCGTTGGTGTGATTCCGGTGATCCCGGTGCTATTGGATGCAGGGGCAATGCCAAGATATTATTACTTGTGATGAGAGCATGCAATCAAAATCGAAATCCAAAAAGATGCAAAATGCAGGGAGAGTCGCTCTCCCGCCAAATTTGGGCCAGGTTAGCAGGGGTATGTACCTACCTACCTACTTACATCATAGGAGTAGATAACGTACCACAGCATTGCTGCTCCTATGCGGCAGAGGAATGCTTGCTAATGAGCAACAAGATCTTATGCTTAATTCCTATTTCGTATTCACAGAGACACCTAATGAAACTCATCAAACACACATATAAGTATTTACAAATGCACTCCAAGCACAACATATCACTAATTGCTCATACTTGCCAAAAGGCTGCCCAGTTTTTTGAATGACCAGGATGGAACAGAGCCATCGGAATGGTATGACTCTCCCTGTGGTTCCTCAAGCTCGTTCCTGCACATAGGACAACCGACTTCATTTCCTTCTCCATTGTGCAACAACTTGTCAATACATCCACAATGAAACAAGTGTTCACAAGGCAATACACGTAGATTCTCACCCTCTTTGAACTTGCCTTGACATATTACACAATGATCAACATCGTTCCTATCCGATTGGTGTGAGCTGCAAATAGAGATTGATTCGGGAATAACAACTTCTTTGGGCTGCAGCTGTGATGAATTCTGTGAGATACGTGTCAAATCATCTTGCAGGGGATCTTCTGGAACTATCATCCATGACATTTCTGGATGATCATCCTGCCGAAGACTTCTTTGTTGGTGCGCCAATACGTTATTTAGAATACCAGTCATCTTTTGCTCATCACCTGGTANTAGATTCTACCTTCTCCTCCTCCTCCTTAAAGTGGGCGTTCTCTTCATATGGAGCGCGAGAATGGTCCAAGACCTCGTGGTGTTGCAATTGACCAAATACTGCTGCTGCTGCGTCGATGGGAGACATTATGATAATTCGGTAGCTTGCGTAGGATGAGAAATGTAGTGATCTAGGTAATAGTGCAGGCGTCTCCGTTGTGATCGGTAGATATACTAGCACTAGAATGAATGGAATTGTTTAATACGAGTGTAAGCAACGTCAGTTTTTTTACAAATAAAGCAATGCGCACATAAAAAATCGTCATGTGTACAAATGACGATACAAGTGGCATAGGCTGAATTCAACAGCGGCCAACGCCAATACACTGGTACTAAACAACTCCGGCTTACCTTCTGCAAGCAAGGGTTGAAGAGGGAATTGATGCTACTACTACCACTCGATTGCCAGAACAATGCTAGAGCATTCCACGCCATTGTTCTGCTCTTTGCGTCAAAAATTCTTCTTCAACTTCAAACAGTAGGTTTGTACATAGGAATTAGTATGCTGCCTAACGAGTATTTTTGGTGTCAACAACCGCCCGCGCGTGCGTCACACCGACCAGGTAA
>JALLBI010000409.1:0-11596 GCA_036940125.1 Mediolabrus comicus
GTCAACTCTTTTCAGTTTTCCTGTCTACCTCTTTGGCGAGCCAGATACTAATTCCGAAGTAGGAGTTTAATGCCGCTACGACAAATTAGGAGAAAAGATTCCAGAGCATTCATAGAATATTCCTCACTTCAACGAACCTAACCTATAATATAACCAGTAAGAAGTTTGTAGCGTCATTAACAACATCAAAAGAACAATGGAGGTTACAATCTCTCAATACGAGGGCGAAGATGACGTCTCGTCTACGGTAAAATCACCGCGCAAATGGAAAGTGTTCTCAAAGAAGTTCAAAGCTGCTAATGCTTCCACTTCTGAACGTCGCGACGCCGACGATGAGCAATGTCGAGACTCTCCAGTAGCACGTGAGGATCGTAAAGTTATCACAGCTGAAGAGAAGGAGATTTCTTTACTTAATGACAAAGGAAATGAGTTCTTTGTGAGAGGTGAATTCAAAGGTGCTTTGCGTATGTACAGCGAGGCGTTGAAGCTACTTAAGAACCCCGTGAGGATTCAAATGGAGTCAGAAGCTGGGACGATGGATGCAGGTATGAGGAGGTTCCACACTGCTCGTTTACTTGTCAACATCGGTGCAGTTCATATTCGAGAAGAGTCTTATGAAGATGCTGTGTCATCTTTAGAGTTATCGATTCGTTCCGCAAAGTTAATCAGTGAGAAGAGCATCCATTACTACCGATCACTTGAAGTGTTGAGTGATGCTTTTGAGAATCTTGGGCTTGTGTATTACAAGAAGAAAGACTTTGATCAATCATTTTCCATGTACAAGGAAGCGTTGGATGCACGTAGAAACTGCTTGGACTTGCTTGAGCACAAATGGAAAGGTAGGCTCATTAAAGGAAGGGAAGAGATGAGGAAGATCAAAGAAGAGAGGTTTGCATGCAAGATGGAGCTGGCAAGTACACTCCAACATGTAGGTCTATTGGAAGAGAGACAGTCTAATATCAAGACAGCAATCGAGAGGTGTGAGGAAGCTTTGGCTATAAGAAAGGAGATTTCTACAGACTATACGACTGATGAAGCTTCACTTACTATCTTAACCTCACTTGGTCGTCTCTACAGCCATCGTACTGTGGGATGGTACAAGGAAGCTCTCAGTAAGTTTGAGCAGGTGTATGATGTCAAGATCAAACTTCACGATGGTGAAGATCACATCGATATTGTTCCATCTATCAACAATATTGCTTTTGTTTACGGAGAGCTTGGTGATTACAAGCAATGCCTTGATCTATCCAACCGTGCAATTGACATCTGCACATCCGGCCGTGGGTTGTCCAAAGAAACCGTTGCTGCATACACCAACCAGGGATACGCTTTGTACAATATTGGAGATTGCCATAGGGCATTAGCATCCTATAAGTTGGGTCTTGAATACCTCTCAAAATGCGGTAGTGACGCCGATTTAATGGGCGCTGACTTGCACCAAAGAATGTCAGAGGTTTATATCGATATGGGACATATTGACGACGCCATCAAATCACTTGAGCGTATGATTGAGATGAAGAAAGAGGTTTTGGGTGGTGAAAATAAACAGCTTGCCTTGCCATACAGGAGGCTTGGAGAATGCTATGAGATGACCCGACGTGGAACCAGTGACAGTATTAAGTGCCACACTAGGGCGTTGCGAATATACAAACATCACAATGATAAGGAAGGAGCTGCAAAGCAACATAACAAAATTGCTGGCATTCTGAAAAAGAAGGGAGATAGGGAAGAGTCGATGGATCATTACATGGCGGCTTTATGGCATTCGCGAGAGGCCAGATTGCCGTCAACCGATCCAACTGTTGCAGATACTATCAAAAATGTTGCTGCTTTTCAAAACTCTAATATGAGAGGATTCTAACTTGTTGGAAGTAATTGTTGTGTGTATGTGCCTTGTTCTGTATATAAGACCTACAAGGCAACATGCAGTGCAACGATTTATATGTTAAGAAAAAGCTGTAGGTAAGGACAAAATCTAGTCATAATTAATTAAGAATCCCGTTGCAAAAAAAAAGTGTGCATCAGAGGTAGTTAGTCAGCTGTAATGTCTGCTGTGTCACTATCAGTGGCTTCTCCTTGTGCTTCTGTTTTCATCTTTTCAATTGCTGCATCTGCCTCTGCTTTTTGTCTTGCTGCTAGTTCTTGTGCTTCTACTTGTGCTTTCGCTTTTTCCTCCGCTTCGATGCGAGCCTTTTCTGCTGACAGGGCAGCTGCTTTCTTCTCTGCTTCCACACGAGCTTTCTCCGCTTCAGCAATTGCAAAGTCAAATGAACCGAGAGAAACTTCCAAAGATACTAACATGTACGGTTCAACGCAACGATCAAACTCAGCTTTCATTTTGGCAGCTGCCTCTCTCAGTTTGGTCGCTTCACCGCGTAAACCAGGAGTGAGAGCTGCACGTTCATTTGCTTGGAGAGCCATTTTGGCATCGGTAATAAGGTTGTCATGTGCTGATCTAATGGAAGGGAATGCTCCCGGGAGGAGGCATCGGCGTAATTCATTTAAACCAGTAAGATATGCATTTAGAAACCGTGCTAAGGGTGGAAGAGCCAACAGACTTCGCGGAGGGTGTGGTGTACGAGAAGACTGCAGCTCTAGATCGTCCACAATATTTCCATCTGAATTCTCTTTCGATGATGTTTCTGTCCCGAACAAAGGTCCTGCAATTCCAGCATCACGGCACGCTTTGAGTGTTTCAATCATTCCTTTTAGCCCATCGCTCCAGTATCCAATGATCATTTTCGCCAGAAGTGGCTCAAAAATGGGAGATAGTAGGGATTGGAAGTCAGCACCAACTCGACCCATACTCGAAGCAAAGAATGATGATGCATCTAGGGCGTCACGAAGCGTGGCAGTATCATGAACGTGAGAAATCAAATTTGAATTCAGCGTTGTTAAAAATGTTTGGACACGTCGAGCAGTCCACATGGATAGGAGAGAGGATGAATGATCTTGATTGTTTGACGATGAGGATGTTGATGGGGCAAATGATCCCCTAAAGATTGCCAGGAATTGCGTAACAATTTCAAAGCACCTGGTGCGATATCGCTCAATTCCGTCTAGAATTTGTTCTGCTTGAGCTGAAGTCCGAGTAGTCCCCTTCTCTGATGATGCAGCAGCAGCCTGTGCTGAACCAATCTTGGCAATTCCCCCCTCAAGCCATGCATCTCTCGCTTCTAGAAAATCCACTTGAAGTCTCATTTCCATGGCCGCGTGAACTCCCTCAAGGTCGTGTTCGCCACTTTTATTATTCCGCCGTTCGAGTTCTACCCCATTCAATCGTCTTAGTGCAGTAACAACTTCTAAACATTGTGGCATAGTCACATCCCCACGTAACCGATGAATGAGCATCCTCCTCAAATCAGCTTCTCGTCTACGAATTTCAGAAACTACCCCGGCAACAACAGTTTGTTTTTCCTCTTCCTTCGCTTCTTCCATCAAGTGTTTTCTCTCCAAAGTATTTGCAAAGCCAGCAATACTTAGCGCATCTTCATACAATGAACTACGAACACATGCATCCATTAGTGATGGAAGTTCCAATAATTCTAACAGTGATGAATGTTGCATCAGTGTCCTCCTACGCAGACGGTGCTTCTCTGCTAAATCGGCCAAGAGTGCTGAGGCGGGTTGCGTCGGTCCATTAATATTATTCTCCCCGTCGCCGTCGCCTTCTCCATCATCTTCATCATAATCTTCTTCATCATCATCATCCCCATCAACATAATTAGGATCCAAAGCCCGCCCAACTCTCCTAACACTCGGCTTGGTATTACAATCAATCTCTAATAACAATTCCTTCAATGCCGATTGAATATCACTACTCCGACGTTCGGCTGATACAAATGTTGATGCGTATTGTGTACATAAATTACGCCAGTTTTCTTCCGCGACGGATACTGCATGCCGGGCGGCAACTCGTTCGTCTGCCTCGTGATGGCTGAAGGTGGATGTATCTGTCATGGCTTATTAATTAAAGGGGGTTTGGTTATGCTATCTACTGGCAGAAGGTCATGGTTGATATCTTTGTCTTTTGTCTTTGAGCTACATATCCATACCGTGGTAGCTTTATCTATAAGTACGACGTACGTAGCATGGTCGAAATTCGAATTCAAAATCAGCGAGTGATGTTTGCAATTTGCAACTGCATTGTGTACTTAGACGACCACCATGACGACAATGAAACGCCGATATCCCAATGGAACTGCTCTTGAGCCGGGTGAAATAGCGAGGTCATCCGATACGTCAGATTTATTCGTTACAATGGTAAGAAGAAGTTGTCCGTGTAGTCTACTATTTCTTAGTTCCTACATATTGTCGTTATTAGTTACACTCTTTCAGCTCACCAAAAACACAATCAACACTACAATACACACCTCTGCTTTAGTGCTTCTACGCTCGCTTAGGCTTCATACAGCCACCATCCTGTTTGAAATGTGCGTATCGTAAATCAAATTGTGGTAGAAACAATGAAGGAGAAACTACTGTAGAATTAACAACATCATCTTCGTCATCATGTAACAATTTGGTACCGTGGCGGAAGGATGCCAACATACCACTTCATCCGGATGGGTTGGGTAAGAATCTAGTGTTTTTAACATGTGATACTGCAAAATCATTGATTAGTGGTGATTCCTATCCGAGTTTGAGGTGGGATAGTAAGAAGAAAGAAATGTTAATGTTGTATGAGATGTAATAGAGACAGAGAGAGCTAAATGATTTGGTTGTATGTTTCTATTGGAGATAATATGAGTGGCCGAATCAGTGCTTCTACCTGATAGTAAAGCGCTATTGATTTTGATGTTTGAGTAAAAGTTTTACTTAGTTTATACAAATGTTTTTGTTTTCTTCAACGTTGTGTGATCATATCAATACATACACTGAGACCAAAGAAAATGAATTGAATATCTATTTCTCCTTTTTTCAAGTTCTTTTTCTCTTGTGACAATATCAGCAAATGCTCTTCTTCAAATCAATGAAATGATTAGAGAAAAAACAATTTACGTCATTCTGCCAACTGATCCCGTTTTGGTATGTAATGTTGTGAAAGTCCCCGTCCCCAAATAACAAACATGAACAATAATTCATTATATCTCCCCCAAAACTACTGCTGTTGTACCATGCCTATTCATCATTCACAATGATCACATTCTTTGTTGTGTTATCTCATGCGGCATTGCATATCTCCTATATATTCCCCTCTATATAGGATAAAAATGCAACGCCTATCGTCCTCATCCTTGCTTCTTAAAATCATTCATATTTGTTGTAGCAACAGTGCGACCCATTATCTGCAACCCTCCAATCGCGGTAACATCACCTCCGGCATTATCTTCAATGAAGAAGGTTAGACTCTTTACACGTTGGAATTTAACAAAGTAAAGATCTATTGGGTCTGACATTTCGTGTAGATCCGCGGTGGTAAGTGTGATAGTTTGGGCAGGGTCAACATCCTCAATATCCTTTTGATATAGTAACAATATGCGCGTGTTCAGTTAAGATGTAATATATGTTTACCCAATTGCAATTGCACAATTAACAACATAACTACTCACCTCGAATCCCAAATTATTTCTATTGATATGAATATGAACCGTCACTGGATTCATATCAGGTTGAGAACCCATATTCCATTCTGAAAATTTTATGCTTTTCACCTTTTGATTTGGGGAGAGCAGTAATTATTTCAATATCAGCCAATATCGAATATATATATATTTATTGTGTGATTTGATTTCACAGCACAAATATATTATAAAAATGACAACTCACCTTGACAAACTCCTGGAAAGCCAAATGAATAATCAACTGCTCATCAGCATCACTTTGCATACCCAATCGCGAATCACCGATGAATAAATTGCCAAGCGGGTAAGATTTATTTTCATTGCGAGCGTAGCACATCGGCTTGTCGAGCAAATCACATAGATTGATGTCATCACTGCCATCTTTGGCGGGTGCTGGCTCGGCAGCGGCACCACCTCCGGGGGCAGCAGCAGTGGCAGCGCCTCCAAGACCGGGAAACATTGTAGTTTAGTTCTATTACAATTGCAACTTTGCAACAACAATCACGACAATGTGAAAGTGGTCGATTTTTTGGCGACTCGATATCTACGTTACTTATTATTTGTCTAAACGTTGCCCGCTGTCTGAAAACGCAGGGATGGTCTAGTTGGTTATGACGCGGCCTTAACACGGCTGAGGTCGAGGGTTCGACTCCCTCTCCTTGTATTCCTTTTGCTCTATGTACCTCTTTGGAGGGTGTGTTCCTCTTATTCCTGTACTTTTGTTTTCCTTTTGTATGTTTCTACTGTCTTTGAACGATCGCAATCATTTTTAGCTTTAGGTTACCATATGTAACTTCCATACAACCTGCTGGACGGTCGGTCATGCACGTGCTCTGATCTCACTGAATCTAGTTTGCATGTTGTGATCGTCGAACGTGGGTTACCCAAGATGGGAGTGTGGCTCCATTACTTCCCAGGTAGCGGTCTTGATCACTGTGTCTGACCTTTCCGCCATGCCCACGGTAGTACTCTTTCAGATCATCGCTTCCCAATGCACTTTCTAGTGACTCGCGGTATCTTTCCATTGAATGTGCCATCAAACTAGTTCTTACTTTTGTGAAGCGAAGGAGTGTTTCAACGACAGTTGGGCCGACAAGGATATTACCCGTACAACCTACCTCTAAGAGGACTTCCAGACCAGCGTGTCGGTAGATTCCTGAACACAATGGACCCAGGGTGGGCATCGACGTGAAAGCATCACCTTCGGTGACAACCCGATAGGTGTGAGGAACTCTCTGCTTGTATATTGTTTTGAATGCGATGTTTCCAACGCGGGGCTGGCCGAACGTGTAGACAGCAATAGGAGGACGAAGACGAAGAACTTTCTTTGGTGTGTCATTATTCTGATGATGCATGTGCATGCGCCCATCTAAAACATCCCCATTCTCAGATACGGCCTCTTCGTCGTCATAATCAAGTGAAGATACACTGTGTGTGAGTGGTATCTCGTGAGCAATATCCATTCCGCTGGGTTGTTCTATTACGATTTCACAATTACTCGCAAGGTCTAATGCCAGTATTTGCGAGAGACAGCCTCCAAGGCTGTGTCCAGTTAGGTAAATTTTTGGAAGTGTTATGGGTTCGTTTGCATTGCCTGCATACCGACTGCGTTTGACAGCCTTGTCAACCTGACGTTTCAACACAGAAAGTACTGCCTCGATGATTTGTCTCCTAACCTTCAAGTAGCACTGTTGAAAGCCTTCATGCACACATGGGAGAGCCTGCCGAGCCATCGGCGTTGCTCTAATTACTGCCTTGGCGCCCGCCACGCCATGAGATACTGCTGCTGGTAATAATGTCGATTGTTCATGATCACATGGTTGTTCGTGCGATAAAGATCGATGCATCAACATATCTTGTACAATTTCAATAGGCGATGCTTCGTTTAGGTCCCACGCATTCTCCGCGACAGCGACTGGCTCTCCGGGACGAATGCTGAACACAGGTGAATCACTTGTAACTTTTTCGTGTAGAGGTACCTGAGAGAACGTCAAATCAGTTGCAATGTTTGACCTAGAAGCTGTGCCTCTGAAAGCAACTACAATGATGCTGTCTTCTTCTCCTTCTACTTGCTCGGAAACGTTACTGGCAACGAATGCATGCGTGTCGGTCTCGTTGTCATCAATGAAATGGTCTACTTTCAACCCCATAGGCTCAAGGTTCATCTTCCCTGGTGCCCACTCGTCAAGCGAGTACTCTGTTGAGGAATAATATGTTTGCCAAGAAGCTTCAAGTAGCCAGCATGCTAATTCGATGCAAAATACAGGCATGTATCTGCCTTTATAAATTGCTCCTCGTCCAAATTTGAACCGATGTGTATTGAAGTTTGCATCCAACTGGAATGTTCCAATCATGTTGAGTTGTTCTTTCAGAGTATGTTGGCTCATCACACCATGACTTCTAATAGGTAAGGGGAATACTCTCCAAGTGTGAGAATTCCGAGCTAGTGCTACAACAAATCTTTTGTCTCTACCCTGAAGTCTTCTATCCTTCATCGCAAGCGTTATCTGCTTGGAGTTTCCAGGAATTTCTGAACTTTCCTCGGTAGATTGCTTTTCTTTACTAGATGCACGGAAGTGAGATGATGGAAGAAAAATAAACGCCGCTACCAATGAGCAGCATGTTGCGTACAATATCTTCCCTGGTCCAATGTTGGAAGCTGTTCCAACGTAAGGAGACTGACTAGTTGCAAGACGAAGCATACGAAACAGAAAATCAGCTCTTGAATCCCATGATTCTCCCACTCCTCCAACAGAGGTATCGTATGTAACTCCAGCCTCCGATAAATCAGAATCGCTTGTATTATGCAGAAGTTTCATCGTAGAGATGAAAAATAATGTGAAGCTAAAGCCGACACCAAGTAATAAGATTCCACTTAGAACTCGAAAAGATAATTGTGCAGGACGAGTTGACAAAAAGGGCTCTCGGCGAAGACGTTCTCCAGTGACAAATGATGTGTAGACGATGAAGACACACCAAATTTCAATCACAATGAATTGCACGATGGAACTGAGCACATAGACTTTGCTGTCATGGCCAAAGCGATCTGGATTCAGATAAGCTGCCATTGTTGGATTCATCACTCCCATCTCTGAGACAGGAAATCGGTACACTGCAGCCGTCACCGTCGATATAACTCCAACAATCAAAAGAGTGATTTTTGGAATGATGAATTCCAAGAAGGAATCTGAGTTTGTGTCATGCTTGTGCCTCAAAGCCAAAGATATGGCTGCGCCTCCGCCGTGGAAGTCTCCGTACTCTTTGTAGTACCATTTAACTCGAGCCCATCTGCCATCTCCAACTTCACTGGGCGGTGTGATGTGCTTTGTTGCTTGTCGAAGTTGAGAAACACGACGATGCTGATCAAACCGACGGCGATTAAATTCCGCAGTACTGAATCATAGGGATTAGGAAAATAGAAAAGTTGAGCACCGTGCAAGATAAAATACATGTAAAAGTAATGATGACTAAGCCCAAAACTCACTGGTATCGCAACCCATGCACCAGGCACAACCAAAGAAAGAGGAAGCCTTGTATACTAATTCCTGACAACGAATCAGCAATGCAACGAAATCTAGTACTGCTGTAGAGTGACGGATGGAAATAAGCATATGATAGAAGAGGATTTTGTAGCAGCATCAGACAAATGAGAAGTAGCTGGAGGTATCTTCTCTCTGGAAATGTCACCCAGGGCGACTCCCACCAGAAATGGCTCTCACGGATCTGTTTCCACATGAAATGGATCTTTTGTTTGAATCGTTGCAACGGTTTTTCTCCATGGGTGTTGTTTGTGCTACAATCGATGTTGTCATCAAAAACCGCCATCATACTCAAGCACCAATAGCATAAGAATGCCAAGGTGATTATAAATGTAATGATTCGAGTAATCTCAACAACATTGTCATACGCGACACTTTCGTGTTCAAGCTTGTACACCGATTTCTGTGAAATTTCTGCCAATAAACTTTTGTGGTTCGATATATCAGCAGTGGATAACAGCTTCTCTGCCTCTGACAAGCTGTTGTCGCCGCTTGTATCATAGGAAAAATAATCATCATTTATATCTTTCGCAGTGGGGAACACTTCGTTCATCCATAATGCACCGTCTCCCGTTGAAGTATGAGGGACACGGTAAGAAAGAAGAACATCAACACGCAAATCCCCTCCCATCAGTACCGCAGTATTGGGTAACGAGAAGAATGCATCCACAATATGCCTGCTTGTACAATCCCATCGAATGGGTTCATCCGATGATGACATGTCTATCGAATCAGTAGTGCTCTTTTGTCCTTTCCGTCTAAGTTTGCAGAACATATCTAATCGCTTCGGGTTCAAAATTAAAACTGGGGACCATCGTTGTAGTTGCACACCATCACCTAGGCTTCGTTGCTGCTGTTGTTGTTGTTCCTGTTGTTGTTGTTGTTGCTGCTGCTGCTGTTCTTGCTGTTCTTTCTGCTGCCGTTCTAGCTCATGTTCCTGTTCCTCCTCCTTTAGCTGTGAATGTCGTTGCTGTAACTTCTGTTCTTCTGCTTTCATCTCCGTCTTATTCACTGCTCCGGTTATAGTTACGGGCGGATCTATAACTACATCTCCAGGTAGACTTTGCCGTTGAAACACTATTGCAGACACTAGCACTGATCCCCGTGCAACCATTGCCACTGCCTCATTCGACAAGTCATTGAATTTGGCCACACCTTGTAATGATTGTGATGTCGCCGGAACATTAGATATTACTCCCGATGTAAATGCAGACCCGTGTGACATAAGATGACGATATCGTGCATCAATAATTGACGACTTTCCAGATGATGGAGTAGCTGCAGAGGACAATACCGTAGAGTTGAACTCAGGAGACATACCATGGGCAAGTAATCCTACACCTTCTCGCAGCTCGAATGGATAACTACACGAACTAGATAACGATAGTTCTGTTGTCGATGATTCAGACCGAAATGGAACGGGGAAGTATCCCTTCGCTGAAATATCAAATGTTGATGGCATACTCCCATTGACAACATTGGCACATGAATTATTCCCACTAAGTGGACCAACTGTCATATATTTCAACTGTGGATCGCCATCTAATACCACAGCCAACACCATAACCGCATATGGAAGTAGCAGTACAANGTATTCCCTTGTGAAGTTGTAACATAGTAGGGTGATATCCATGATGACAAAGCTTTTACAAGTGGACTGCTGTTTCTAGCTGCTGGAGTATTGTTACTATTAGATTGTAGTAGTGAATCACCGTTGCTTCCACTATTTCTTCTTAATGGAGTAGATGATGACATTGAATTGTATACAGTGGTGGAATCTGATTGTAAATGATACGAAGTTGAAGAAGTATTATAATTCCGCCGTTGCGGTGATTTGTGTAGTAAGCTCGTTGTTTCTTCTTCTTTTTGATAGCAATAACTGCTAGAGAAAATACTGCCAACATCATCATCGTCTTCATTGTGTCCAATTGTCATTGAGTCGATCTTTGACAGGCAGTCATGAAAGCTATCCAGGTCATCGTCACTGCTGTTGCTGACATTCTCTTGTGCTTGTGCGCCATATTTTGCTGCTGTCCGTGTTGATGATTTTGATGGTGAAATGACCATCCAAGATGACAGCCACGGCGGAAACAGTGATGATGCAGGCGATGGAAGAGGTGTACTACGTGATGATGATGTAGAAGAAGAATCCTTTGTATTGGGGCTCTGGCTGTTCAAAGCAGCAACTTGCTGATCATTGTCACCGTTATTATTACTGCTGACGTCCGATGAGGCCCGATAGTCAAACGGATTCCAATTATTCTTCATCATATCTTATGCTCAACTTTTGGAATCTTCCGCACCACAGAAAAAATAATAATATTATACTACTAAGCGCGGTGGATGTTATGTTATGTCAAAGTAAAAGCATGGTATTTAGCAGTACTACCCCCGGGCGCAAGAGTATATAAGCAGGGTCTGCGTCGGCAGCACTGGCTCTAATTAAAAATGCTGAGTCCCGTTACCGTCTCATGAACAAGTTCAATTTGTCGT
>JALLBI010000410.1:0-11589 GCA_036940125.1 Mediolabrus comicus
ACTATCACTCCATCATTTCATAGCTCTTCTTCTGTTACAATTCATCTCCATGACACAACTGATATCATCATTCAAAATAATACCTGTCTCTGATAGTCTAAGGCGGTCAATAATACAACATAACACAGCTGCCAGATCGTCAGTAAGAAGCACATCAACAATTATTTATGCTTCCTCATTCCCACAACATGATCATCACTATGATGAACAAAATGATAGCAGTAATAGTAGTGACAACAACAACATCAATCCACAATTTTATAGACAAAATTATAATCGATTCGGAAGTATTGGTAATTCTCCTGATGTTGATGCCCCCTCCTTCAATGATAGACAGAGGATGATTATGAATGCCATGAATAATCAACATGATGATGATGAATGGGAAAGTTATTTGAATTTAGATCTGGGAGATTATGATAATATTGATTACGGCGGAGATCCATCTACAGGTGGCGAAGATTTGCCAACCGTTTTGCCATCACTAAATGGTGGGGATGTTGCGGCTGTGTCATCTGCTGGGCAACCAAAAAATGGGGGCGATCAAAGCAGCGCCATTAGTAGCGGTGTGGATCAAGGCAGTCATGATGCCATCAATTCAAATGCTAAAAATGGAGAGAGTACTCTTCGTGAACAACAACAGCAACAACAAAAACAATCACGAGGCAGTGATAGCAAGGTCTCACAATCATCCATTCTCAAAGACGAGACAGGAGATAGCAAACCTCCCATGTCAGAACATAATGACGAAGAAATAGGTTTCAGCTCGAAGATCGATGGTGATGGAAAAATATTAGCAACTAAGATTGAAGACCAAGAAATGCTCCGAAATAATGAACCCATCCCAGCAGCAAAATCATCCCTTGATCCTCAATCCTTTCGGCAACAGTTCGTATCACGGACGAAGAATGACAATGCAAATGGTCAGAATGATGATAATTCAATGATAGCTCAAGCTTCAGCGGCGGCGACTACTCGATCATCACCATCGACCAAAAGAACCAATAGACGTATCACCACTGACGAAATTGAACACATCAAATCTACGATACCTCTCACGGATGTTGTCGAAACATATAATCTCAAAGGTTTCACACGGACAAACACTCATACGGCCAAGGCATGCTGTCCCTTCCATGATGATAACAATCCATCCATGTCAATTGATGACAATCGTGGATTATACAAATGCTTCGCATGTGGAGCGGGAGGTGATGTTTTTAACTTTATTAGGGAATACGATTACCTGGAGAATAAGCAACGAGTTGGGGGAGAGAAAATGGGATACATGCAAGCTGTTGAGTATGCCGCTCGTGAGTTTGGGGATGATCGACTAGTATCAGACTGGAACTTTGGTAAGAGTAGTGGCGGAATGTCATTTGAGGGTATGAGTGAGGAAACAAAGGAGAAGATGATGGAAAAACAACGCAAGAAGGAGAGGATACGGCAGGCCAACACTGCTGCAGCGGCGTTTTATACAAAGTGCCTTGTTACGTTGTCAACAGCTGGCAAGGCTAGGGCACACCTTCGTTCAAGGAGCATATCACCTGAATCCGTACGTGAATTTGCGTTGGGATATGCTCCTGATTGCTACTATGGTGACGAGGCATCTTCTAGTAGTACTTGGGGAGAAGGATCATTAGTAAATTACTTGGCTGAGATGGAATTCACACCAGATGAAATTGTCGAGGCTGGTCTCGCTGTTCGTACAAAAAAGAAGAAGTTCAAGATGGAGGATGGTAACCCGCAAACGAATGGCACCGATGATACTGCGCATGACTATTCATCACTGATGGACAGATTCCGCAGTCGATTAATTATACCCATCTTGGATGATAATGGTGAACATGTGATTGCGTTTGGAGGTAGACATCTCGAAAGAGTTATACCTTCCGACAATACGAAGGATGACTTTACTCCTGCCAAGTACATCAATAGCCCTGACTCTCTTGTGTTTACGAAGAAGAATATTTTATTCAATAAGCACAAG
Organism: Mediolabrus comicus; assembly: GCA_036940125.1. Taxonomy (NCBI): domain Eukaryota; phylum Bacillariophyta; class Thalassiosirophyceae; order Thalassiosirales; family Thalassiosiraceae; genus Mediolabrus; species Mediolabrus comicus. Next base: position 1,991 of record JALLBI010000410.1, read on the forward strand.
GCACAGGAGGTCTTGAGGATAGACATTGCCAAGGCATCAGAAAGTTCTTCTCTCATCAAATCAGATTCCCCAAAAGGAGTCGTGATCGTTGAAGGATATTTTGATGCCATTGCATTATCTAATGTTGGCGTAAAAAATGTCGTGGCAAGCATGGGGACGGCATTACCTCCTGAGCAGCTACAGATGGCAGCAGAGATCAGTAAAGTGCCTGGAGGTCGGATCATTCTCTGTATGGATGGCGATGAGGCTGGCCAAAATGCAGTAGCACGACTTTCTAGTAGCAGTAGCGTCCTGTCCAAATCATCTGAGATAAATCTCAATGAGCTATATGTTGCAACGCTCCCAAATGAAATCAAAGACCCATCTGACTTTGTAGATTACGCAGGTGGTGGGGATAATGCAAAGCGCCAATTCGAGGAAGATGTGCTTGACAAAGCGATTCCATGGAATGATTGGTATATTGAACGCATACTCTCTCAGTATGATACAAGTTCTGAAGATGGAACGAAATGTAGCTTCTCGGGGATATGTGACGAAGTCTCAACTTTCCTCGCCACCCTCACCAGCCCTGCAGATCGTACACGAAGGGTATATAAAATTGCAGAAAAATTGGTTGATTTGATCGCACCTATCTCAGAGAAGAATTCCACGTCGTCAAGTATGATGCGTGTACAGCTTGAAGCTGATATCCTGAATATGGCAACTAGAAAGGCGGGTGTACGTGAAGCAATGGCGCGGCGTATTGAACAGGCTGATGGAATCTCTGGAGATGTGGCCGCTGCAACCATGGAAAAGTTAACAAGTGGTGGATCTGCTGACGAAGAAAATAGGTTGATGTCAACTCGTGCTTTAGCTAGGGTGAAAACACCGCAGAAGAATCAAATTCCCTCCCCTAGACCACGGAAGCCAGAAACTGCAAAGATTCGCCCAAATAATTGGTCCACTACTCGAAAACTAAAGCGACGGAAAGTAGATCCTCCCGAAAGACATTTCGTCCCACATTTCAATGGCTTTACATTTGACCATAAAACTGACAGAGACTGGCTGGGCTTGACTAATGACCGAGTGAGTTACTTTGTTCCTTTATTTTTGGCATCATGTGAAGTTTTTCTTACGTTCTTACCTTCTATCCTTCTCATATAGAACAATAAGATGCATTTGGGCTCACAGTCATCCCCTTTCATCCAGTCTACAAAGTATAAATCTACGAGGAAACAGGACGTGGTTTACTTTAATTCCAATCGGTATTTCGGGCAGCAATTTCTGACAGCTGAAGCCATCCAAGCTGGTTACACAAATGATAACGATGCACCATCATCAGATGAATCAATCGCAGACTTTATGAATAGAAGAATACTCACCAGAGATGCGGATCAGATGATCGAGCAAGCTGAGCGCCGTCTGTTGCACGCACTTGCTAAGTTTCCTCAAGCCAGAGCAGCGATGAGGACTGTATACTCGGCTTCTACCTTCGGTCCAAAGAACATGAGATGGACGAGTCAAGAGCGTGCATGGCTGTTTCTTTGCCTCACGGGCTCACCTGAATTCGATACTGTCCCCTCGGAACTTTTAGATGGTGGCTCGTCAAGTCAGCTCTTATCCCACCTGTCGCAACGGCTGGATTGCCCGGAAGGTGCTTTCAACACAAAGACTCTACCTTCTTCGAATGGTTCTGACTTTTTTGGTTCAGACAACCTGTATGATGCGACAGATGGCTCTTCTGTCGGTACAACTCCTCCATCGGACGGCACAATGGTCGAGAATGAATTGGATTCCATTCTCGAGCCATCACAAACAGAACCGACGGCTCAGGGCGAGGGAGGAATTCTGGACGAATTCTTCGTCGATGACCACGACTTGTTTCCGTCATTCTCGAATAGCAAAATAGCCAAGGAAACCAGGGCAGAGCTGACAGTACAGGAAACAGTTGCGGCGCTTCTCCGAGCTACTGCAATGAAAAGATTCTCGACTGCTAAGATAGCCCTTTCAGAAATAGTAGAGGAAATAGACCGTCGAGGAAATACGGGAGGAGATACCGATATGCCTGATGATAGTGATCTTGGAATGATGCCGTCAGAGGAGTTAGAGGAAATGTTCATCAAGGTTGGAAGTGAAGTTGTCAGTGCCCAAAAAAGTCTCTACGAAGCAGAACGAAGCTGTGATCGTGTGAACTCGCATCTTCTTGACTACAGTGTGTCCAGTGGCGTGCAATACAAATTATCTCAGGCTTCGGTCGAAAGATTAAACAAGATGATGGAGGAGCACATAGCCAGCCTTCCTGATGACACTCACCGTCCTGACAAGCCTGGGAATGATGAGGCGTATGTGTTCGGTAGCGATGAATTCGATGAACATATTGACAGCCAATTTGGGGGATCGAGGCCTGATGTGTTTGATCCACGGATGCCTACATGACGCACACATGAATTATTAATAAGACCATGGCACAAATTTAAAGCAGCTGGTGGGCGTGATATTTGATATTATTTCTACTTACGCCTACACTCTACCAAAAGTCTTCTCTTTTGCTCTCTTCTTTCATTTCTAACCTAGCCTACTTGGTACTGCTAATACATTGCTATTCTCTCTAAGGAAGAGATTGTTATCAATCACTTCATTAGCAAAGAAGCAGCTTCTCGTCGTACACCCTCTTCAATTCCTTCATCCTCTTAATTCTCTCCCCCCTTTTTAGAGTTCTGTCCTTGACGACCTCTTGTAATGCCTTGTTTCTCTCTCGGTCGATTTCAGCTGCAGCTTGTGAGCTGTATTTTAACTTCACCTCATCAATCTTCTTGCCTCTCTCCACTTTCCCAAGGGTTTTATCTTGCATTATTGCTTGTAATTCTTCACGACGCTGAGAATCAATTGAGGGGGCCTTTTTCTGAAATGTGTTGTCATAATACTCGCTGCGCTGCGATCCCGCATCGTACCCTATCAACGCAGCATATTTCTTGGTTGATACGTCAACACACTTTGACTCACTATCTGTATCCATCTTACTTGCGTCAGTGCCGCATTGTTTAAGCTCTCCCAACTCGTTGTAGATAGCTTCTTTCGGTTGCGGGAACCCCCCTGCATGAACAGATCTTAGTTCGCTGAGATGCTTCACAGAAGCTGCTTGTGTGGATAAATCAACTGATGCTTTTTTATTACCTGGATCTCCGGGTTTGTCGAGATACTTCAGATTGTCATCTTTTGTTTTGCTTTTATTCCAGTTCCTTTCTATACCATTAATACTCACCACGGACCCACTTGTGAAATACATCTTATCTCGCTCTGTCTTCTTGTTATACTTCGCCATTTTGTCCGCAAGACTCAAACTAGAGGACATATCTGCCAACTCACTGACATGTTTCTTTGAGGCGGCTTGCGCAGATAAGTCTATGCCTTTCTTGCGATCAGACATAGCCAGTCGCCCATTACCAATGTCATGTTCCTTCGAAGCTCTCCTCTTATAAGTTTGGACTCTTTCCTCGAGGCTTGTTACACTCGTCCTTAGTGCCTCTACTTCATCGTGACATTTCTTTTTGACTGCTTTGCCTGATAGGTCAATCTGCATCTCACAAGAACCACTCAAGTAGAACAGGTATTTGGATAAGACGGCCGCAACTTTGTGTGATGTGTTCGAATCATAAACACTCATAGCCATCATTTCGAGCTGGAGAGAGGGTTGGGAGAAGTGAAAGTGAGTTAAGACTCCCAAAGCTAATATTCAAAACGAAATTGAAGACATGCTCACCTCATCGACAACATCTCTGACACTTTTCCCTTCATCTATCATGTCTAGTGCGTAATCCAGCAACGTATCAGCATCTTGATCATCATCGTCGTCCACTATATTTAGGTTGGCTTTCATCAACTTAAAAAGAGTCATTGATTCGGATGTCGTAAGCTGGCGGTATGCAGTGATCGCCATGCGATCATCCTCGCTCAATGCATCAAAGTCTTTATTCTTGATGCCATCACAGTATCCTCGATCCGAGTAATCAGAAATATCAAGATCATCACTATCCTCTCTCAGGCTTGAATCCAATGCATTTTGGTATTTCTCCATCTTTGACTGCCTGCCTTCGCTAGACTTTCGTAAAAACTCCAACTCTTTTCGGACTTTCTTCGGCGATGCCTTTGCAGATAGATCAACCTTTTCGTCACCACCATTAATCAACCCATCCTCATCACAATCGAAATCAAATTCATTGGACTCAGATGATGCTCTCCTTAAATAATTGCCGCTAAGCATCTTCATGCTTTGTGCACCTGATCTTAACACCTCTAGATCGCCACGATTTTTTGTCACCATTGCCTTCGGTGATGAATCTACCACAAATTTGGTCGAGAAGCCCAGTGAGTAAAGATATTTGGACAGAACGAGGGCGACATTCTGTGCTGCTTTTGCATTGCACACACTCATCTCCAACATGGCAATCTACCATGAGGCAAAAATGTTAGGGATTTATGTATCAAAATTCAATAGACATGAACAATAACAGACAAGTATCAGTATCTTCCTCACCTCTTCAATCACCTTCCCAACACTTTGACCTTCGTCCACTATATCAAGTACATACATCAACAACGTATCAGCATCTGCATCATCGTCATCATTCGTAATATTCAATTGAGCTTTCATCAACTCAAACACTGTCTCTGCTTCAGATGTGGTAAGTTTTCGCGATGACTTTATTTCCATTCTTTGTGTAGAATCCAACGCGTCAAAATGTACTCTGCTCCCAGTGCTGTTGCTTTTGTTGTAGACAGTAGCATTTTTGTCACTTGGATACAATTCCCCCTCCGATGCTCTCCTTCTGTAATTTTCCGCTAGCAATGTTAAGTTGGATGTACCCTGTTGAATTGATTGTACTTCATCGAGATTTTTCTTGGGTGATGCACGGTAATTATCCGCCAGCAGCTTTAAGTTGGATGTACCCTGAACTTGATCTTTTTTCTTGGGCGTTGCACGTGATGATACATTCAATTGCTTTTTTGGCGTGTGGGAATTAGGTTTCTCAATGGTTTCATCTGTTGCTGATGTTGGAGAGGTGTGCTTCATGTTACGTAGAAAATCAATTAGAATGAGAGACACTTTTGGTGTTGTGGTCTCGTCGAATAAGTTTGTTCCTATGGTTTGCAGCTCCTCAATCACTTGTTTTGCAGTCTCCCCCCGATCGATCAAATCAAGTGCATATTCTAAGAACGTGTCAGCATCGTCATCTTCCTCTTCGTCAACAATATTCAATTCTCCTTTCATCAATCTACGTAATTCCGAGGCCTCATCTTCGGTAAGTTTATGTGGCGCTGCAATGTCTACACTATTACCTGCACCGTGGCGAGGCGGTGTAGTGTGGCCATGTTCCTCCATTTCCGATCGTTGGTTACTCAGTATCAAAGAACTACAGCATGGTGGGCAGTATGTTTTTGTGAGGCAGTAGCAGACGTGAGGTTTAGTAAACGAAAACGGGGAATAATACCGCACGGCGGGTTGAAACTTCTTAGAACTTCTTGAAGCTTCTCTCTAGCAAATTGCCGCAACAACGCACAACGACAACGACAACAAAAGCACAAGCCGAAGCACGAAGCAGTGCAATAGTAAGTAGTGAAGAAGCTGTTGTAAAGAAGTACTCAACACACAAGATGATGATGCCTCTCCCACCAACACGCATCTGCGTAGCTACTGCTTCTTCACTCCGCCGACTTCTTGCGTTGCCACAGGCCGCCAGAAGATGCTACTCAGCATCATCATCGACATCACATGCTGCTGCCGCAATGAAGCCATCAACGGTGGCGGCCATCTCCANCTGGAAGATTTGGAGGAGAGTGCCATTGATAATGAAGGAGAGGAGCCATGGACCATGCCGTTACTACTCTACAAACTTCAATCATACTTCTCCTCCAAACAACACCTATCGGATCATCCACGGTATACAAAAGAGGTAGTTCAAGAGTTGTACAAGCTGAGTTATATTGCGTTAGATAGGCTACGATCAATTGTAGACAAGTATGATATAGACTGTGATTGGATAGAATGCGGTGCTGTGGAGGGGAGTATTCACCCATCGGAAGAAGAAGATGGTGAGGAGGACAACGATAGATGTCGCATTTTGACAGGAGAGGAGGTGAATGAAATGATGGGCAGGTATTCTTCCTCCTTGGGATATAGCAGCAAAACCTTATACAAATCGGGAGAATACGATCCAAGTTGTGCTCTAGTAAATCCTCTGAAATTAACAATTGGATTGGCAAATGCTGCAGAATCCCGATGGGGAGTACAGATTTATGAGAATTCAAAAGTGGTAAAGTTGGAAAAGACGAGTGATTTGGTGAAACAAAAAGAGGTGATAGAATCCTGCAAAGGCAAATATATGATTACGACAAACGACGGGAGAACAATTCAGTGTGACCATGTTGTTTTATGCACGGGTGGTGACTCATTTGAGTCGAATCTTTTGAAGCGAGCATTAATTCCGATTTACACGTGGATGGCTGCCACAGAACCATTACACAACGACTGCCCGTTAAAGGATAGAGTCACTGAAGACAAGGGAGAGCAGAAGTTACGTTCTGCCCCAGCTTGCGGGGACGATCACATTTCTCTAAACTATTGGAGAAACAACAACAAAGATGATGGTCGGCTTCTCTTTGGTTCATTAGCAGATACTTTCATTCTACCAGAGTGGCTAATATCTTGGAGGTTACGTAATGCCTTGAAGGAGGTTTATCCTCAGCTTGGCAATGTCCAGTTTGATCACATTTGGGGAGGAAAATTAGCATTTGCTTTGAATGCCATGCCACTTATTGGAAGGGATTCAGATTACGACGACGACGATGATATTGATAGTGCGGGAGTTTGGTACGCTACTGGTTTTGGAGGCCACGGTATCGTACCAACTGCGATGGCCGGTAGCGTCCTTGCCAATGCAATCCTTGGGACTCCTGATCAGCAACAATTGCAGTTGTTTCAAAAATACTTTCCTCCATCTTCGTTTAATGGGTACCCATATTCTCGATTAGGTGCTGGGATGATTTTGTTAACTTACAATGTTTGGGAGTGGTTAGGAAAGAAGGGTTTGCCACTTCCAGCTTTGCCCAAACTATGGTGACTAGAATTATGTAACCGAAAATTCTTCTCAAGTTGGGCAATAGTAGTCGAGCAGCGACGGCATATTACGAAAGAGGTGATTGACTTCCTGGAGGCTACATTCTTGGCCAATTAGGGTTAGGACACGTGGCATGAGTTTTATATCAAGTTGAAGTAGCTCTTCAATACTATTCTCCATTGAAATGCACCATAGCAACTTTTCGCCGCCCTTTTGCCGTAGCAGATACTGGGCTGGCATTAATTGCCAATATCGCTTGAAGCACTAAAAAAGGGATGTATGAGGTTATACTATCCACGTCACCAAGATCATGGACGACATGATTCGACGTGTACGTGCTCTGTATCGATTCGTCATCGCACACTAAATACAGAAAGTGTTCCCTGGAGATGACATGATGAGATGAGAGGACAAATATTATTGGTGAGCTGTCAGGGCTGCACGTTGAGAGCAAGGGACTATACCTTTCTTTCTCCACTTCATTTCTTTCACTTGAACTTACCAACCTTTAGAGGTGATGGAATCTAAACTCTCACTGGATCCATTAAATCCAATGTAAATGGTGTCCAGATGAGTATTGTCCTTCAATCCTTCAGCAAGTATTCGACAGCAACAATCATCAAAACGGTTTCGGAACAGAGACAGATGCTTTAATCTAGTGTTCTCATTCCTCAAGAGATACTGTATCGCTTCACAGCCCTCCCTTCCAAGTTCATTTTCAACTAAGTAGAGCTCCTCCAGGTCGGGCATATTGATGCGATGAAAGCAATAAGATAGGTTCTCTTTCACTCTAAGCCTATCAGAATTTGCCCCGAGTAAATTATTATTGAGGAACAACTGCCTAATCCTAGTGTCATTTAATCCAGATAGTAAAGTTCTCAGCACTTTATCATCAAGGTTTGTTCGGCACAGCGCCAGCACTACTAAATTGTTCTTACAATATCTTGTTTGTAAATGGGTGGAGAGTCTCAATACCGAAGCAGATGTGATAACATCCGGATTATTCTGAAAGTTCAAAGTCTTGATTGATCTGTTAGCTTGCAATCCGGTCATGAGAGCATCAAAATTGTCATCTGACAGTTGGCAATTTTCAGCATAGAACTCTATTACATGTGTGTTTGTAGCTAAGATCTCTCCCATTTCTTTCCATGCCGATGATGGTAGGAAGTCACACCCGTTTAAATTGCAGACTGTTTTTCTTTGGTCGTTCTTTTGAATAAGCCGCCAAGCTTCCAAAGTGTATGGTAGTGACGCAAAGTGGGCTTCGAGTGTTTTGGTTTTGCGGCTGCAGCGACCTTCATCGTCGTCGCCTTTCCCATTGCCATTGTTGCGAATAGAGAAAACGGAAGACAGGAGAGACGCTGCCTCCTGCCGAAGATCACTGAGATGATGTACCATGATGGGATGATGGTTCAATTGTCTACATGTGTTGAAGACCCCTACGTGTTTTGAGGTGGCTGTGTTGTTTATGGAAGGAATAGAATGTTGAGTGGTGGCAGGATGATGTTTTTTTTGTCCGTTCGCGCAGGTTCGCGGACATTTTTTCCGTTCACCGCCATTTCTCTTCCAACCAACCTCACACGCATCCTTACCTAGTATCACCATCCTACACAATCAAGTGACGAAAGCGAAAGCAATATCCACAAATCAAAAACACATCATCATGTCAACAACAAAGAAATCCGTCTGGAGTGAAAAGCTAGACGAGGCTGGGCTAACATCAACCACGAGTCGGATTGATGCAATTGAACAAAATGTTACAAAACTCCTCTCGGTATTAACTCTTCAATCGGAACAGTTATCAAGACAGGAAAATATCATTAATGAGTTGAGAGATGAAAAAAGAGCAAAGGAGAATAGGCCACTTTATGCTGCTCTGTTTATATTATTGGTTTTCATCGCAGTATTACTTTTCGTAGGCATCCCGAGATCCGACACTGTGATAGAAATGAAAGCGTTGACAACTCCAGTAAAGGCACCATTCATCACTGCTGCTGTTAGGGTGAAGTTCACAGTGGGCGATGTGATGGAGAGTATGAAGAAGGCGATGGCTGGTCCTAGCTCTTCTGCTTTGGTTGGGAGGCGGTGAAAACATATGACGTATCTATTATGTATGAGTATTAGATGACGTAGCACATCACACCAATTAACTGTAGCACTATCATCTTTTATCGTCCTTTCACTACTCTCTTCACAATGATGCAATGCAGAGATTTACCACCGTGAGCGCTGATTATAAACACAAGCTGCTCAGCTGCAAGAAATGAAACGTTTTCAGTTGCATAAAATGATGTTTGGGAGCCTACTGAAGCAAATAATAATGAATTGCGCTCTGATTCTGCTCCGCCACTATCTTCTTCACCCTTCACCCGCATTGTTCTCGATCTCCAAAGGCAACAGAGCAACCAAAGATGATTGGAACAACAACTTACTGTGGCTGATTGCGTCTGCTTGTTAGACGGCTCTCACCCCCCCTGGACGGTTCGCCTTAATGAACCCCGCGCG
>JALLBI010000411.1:0-22308 GCA_036940125.1 Mediolabrus comicus
CAACAAAAGTACCAAGACCGACTCTATCCTTCCTATTTAAACATGCATTCCCCTCGCCCATCCTTCCAAGATGTTCCATCAATACCATCATATTGGGATAACCAATTTGTATATCATCTACATCAATAGTTGGTAACTTGAACCCCGTCCCAGTTAACAAACTACCCACATTAGATAAATCAATATATGGTCCAAGATGTGTCGATACACCACCGGTACGTTCCAATTCGGCAAGTACCAAACACGAACGTAATTCGGGTAATGTATTCCCACCTGGTAATGCAAATAATAAACACCCATTGGGTTTTAAGACACGCTTAATTTCGGTTAGTAATCGTGGCAAATCGTTAATCCAATGGAATGCCATGGAGGATATGACCAAGTCGAATGTACCATCTGGGAATGGAAATGGACCCTCTTCGTCTGTAACAAGTTTGTATGTTTCACAAATAGATGATGATGATTGTGGTGGTGTTGATGGAATAATATAATCATCATTACGATGTAACATTGCTGAACATGAATCGAGCTGAACCAATTTACGTACCCCTCCTCTACCAGTATATTGTATTTCATTATTGTCTTCATCTAATATCAGCTCATCATCATTAATACCACAGCCATTATTATTGTCAACAATAGCCTCATGAACAAAGCCTGCACCGGCACCAATCTCTAAAGCTAATGGAAAACCACCTTCACCATTCTCACGAATGTTGATATCATCTAATCGATCTACAAGTCGTTGTGCTACCTCTCTGTGGAAGTAATCGTATGGTAATAATGCTGGTTGTTCATCGTTCTTGTTGGAAGTAGTAGATGGTGATGATGATGACTGCTGTTGTTGTAACTGTAAATTGATGTAGTGCTGTCGACAATTTTCTGCAGCACGAGTACGTTGTTTCAACTTGATAGAGCGGTCAAATAGTGCAGTTTCACTGCTTGGTGGCTTTGTAGTGTTGGTAGTAGTGCTGAAGGATTTATGTGATTGTGATGAGTGTTGTCGTCCAATAGCGATCCGCCGCCGTCGGGTACCCACGCCGCCACTATTTGTAAATGTTTGTGCTGAAATGCGTTTTGCAAACGATGATGGTAATAGCAAGCGATGTTTCATGGTCAATGGTTACTAAACTCAGACTAAACTCTTTGTATGTCATCGGCATGTGAAAAATGAAAACGATGATGCCATGTTTGAATTGCGAAGGAGAGTACAATCTGTATTCCCCTTAACCTTTGAGCACAAGGGTGAAAGGTGGGGTGAAAGTTTGCTTTTTACCTATTTATTATGCTAGCTTTAGATCATCGGGGGGTGATACCTTTGATATAAGATAAACAGAGGTAGGGGGGCTGTAGGGGGGTATTATGCTCTATCTCATTCTCTCATGAAAATCGAAAATCGAAACAACTTCAAATTTGGAGTTGATGTTTGCTAGAAGCGAATAGGCGCGACACATCAACGCTGTTAACTGAAAAGCAGCAAGCAGCTCAGACCATGTCATCCTCTCTGTTCCAATCTATCGGCACTTGGGTGGGACACAATCTCCTTTACTCAGAGACACTCGCTTCAGATCAGCGTACGCCATGCCTAACTTTCACTACATCAATCATTGGCGATCATCATCAAGGACAAACATATGGATTGTTGGCACCATCTCTTCAGTTTTGGCTTGCATTGGGCAATGTGTTGATATTGGGAGCAATCTATGGTACTATTCTATCATGTGTCATGTATCAATTCATCATTCTTCCTCGGAAGAGGCAAAAAAATCATAATCATCATCAACCATCATCAACATCACTATTGATCGGATTTGGTATCCTCATCCCATTATGTGTCATCTACCCATACTATGGGATACATTACTTCCTAATTAAGAATAAGGTTGTCAAATTCTTCTTTGGGTTGGCATCATTGACCACTGGATTTCGTTGCTCGGAAAGTATATTTGACTTTTTACCACATTATGTTGAAGATTCATTATGGAATTATATAGTGTATAATGCATTCCCTACGGAATGTAAGTTTGATACCAATGGTCCTATCAAATCAAATTGGAGTAGTGTTGTGTATTATATACGGAACTTTATTGTGAGCATGTGTGTACTTGGGATGTATGTGTCACTCCTCGCTACATTTGATTACCAGCTATACCCTAATGAAGAAGGACCAGAGTTGTTGGACATTTCCATTCTGAATATTTTTTCGTGGCGTCAACTTGTCAATAACTTTTCAATTGCGAGTAAGTATTGATTTATGTTGTGGAGATGAAATATCAGCCATTGAAGCATGATAAGTATGTTCCCGATGAAATGTCTCACACACAACCAACCAACCTCTCTATTTCTTTATACATGAACATCAGTTCTGTTTCAGTTCTATTTGACAACATTCTCGTACTCAATAATGGCGCTTACAAGTCTTGTCGGTGTCACACAAATCCCAATGATGCTCAACCCTTTGTTTGAGTCTACAAGCATAAGTGATTTCTGGGGAAAACGTTGGAAGTAAGTCAATTATTTTTGGTTGTGTAATCTTGCTTCGTTATATCTTCACTCTAACACAGTGCATGATGCATGACCAACCCGAACACTTATTGAACAAAGCCTCGTTGTTCATGGCTTCCTCAAACGAGGTGTGTACAAACCTGTTCGTACAAAATACTCTAAAATGGCTGCCGCAGCGTCAACATTCTTGGCCTCAGGATTGTTCCATGAGTGGCTATTAAGTGTTATGCTTTACCAAGATCACGATAGTCACGGAGATTGTACCCCGCCAACATGTTTTCGACCTGGCTATGGTCGAAATACTCTCTTCTTTGTGTGGAATGCCATGTTGATTGGATTAGAGTATGCGATCGGTAGTGCGGCAATATTTCAGATGTTAAAGGCAAATCTTCCGACTACAGTGCTGAGTCTCTTGATTGCGTCGACTGGCCTCCCAGTGGCTCATTGGTTTACGAATGACTACGTCCGCACCGACTTCTTCAATGACGGGCAAATTGGATGGCCTATGATTATTAGATTAGATGACCAGGAAAACTGATGATAACACAGAGAGGTCTATTATTTGCTCTTTTATTCTTCTTCTTCATAATACTCTTCATCTTCGTCATCATCATCATCTTCTTCTAACCAGTCGAACCAAGCTGTTGTTTGGATAACGGCATTCATCTTACCTGTTGTGTGTTCCTCTGACTCATCTTCTTTCCATTCAACGAATGCATCCTCTACAACAAGATCGTGTTTGTACATTGCGCGGAACATGGCCTGAACAAGGTACTCATCATTAATTTTGGGAAAACCTTGTGTGTCACAATACTTTTGGATGGCCCATAACACCTGCATTTGCTCAAGTGCTCCATCATCAATAAGAGAGACTAAGGCGGAGCCATATTTCCCCTGTTCGGCCCAACCACACTCCGGGTCGGGATTTTTCAGCTCCTTCTCCGATAGTAAATGAAAGATGAGCTTTTCTACTGATGGCAAGACTGATCCTTGGTCTGCGCACCATTGTTTTAATTCATCTCCGAGCTTGTTACCACTAATGAACTCATCGAGAAGTGTGGATTCAGCAGCTGCAGCCTTGGCTGCTTGTTCTGCTGCCTCCTTTTCAGCCTTTTCCTTAGCTGCCGCCGCCTCCTCCGCAGCCTTCTTTTCTGCTGCTGCCTTTTCTTCCTCTTCCCGCTTCTTCTTCTCCAATCGAGCCTTGGCCTCTTCTTCAGTTTCACCAGGAAGTGTGATAGGAGCTTCAACGGGCGCTAATACGACATCTTCATCCCGCTTTTTCGGTGCAAGAACATTGGACACATTTCCTTTGTTGAGTGGGGGGAAAGCATCCTCCTCTGGCGCTTGTTGCTTCCAGCCAGGACCACGAGGTAACTCCATTTCATTCGGATCACGACGGTTGTCTCCATAACGGCCACCACGATCAAAGCGTCCGCCACGTTCTCCTCCAAACCCACGACCATCACCGCGGCGATCGTCACCATCTGGACCTCCTCTTCCAAACCTGTCCTCTTCATTTCTTTCATTGGCTCTCTGGTTTCTCATTTCAGCTGGTACATAGTCTCCGTCCGCCTCTAGAGCTGCGGCGAACCTAGAGTTGGCAACAGGTGGTGGCCCCATATCACGTCCAAACTGTTGCCCACCACCACGATCATCACCATCCATTCGACGTCTATCGTATCTCTCATTACGCTCACGTTCGCGGATTTCGCTTTCTCTCTCAAAGTCAGCAGCTGCGGCAGCAAAGCGAGAGTTGGTCACCTGTGGTGGAGGGCCACGTTCTGCACGTTCCCTTTCTCTGTTTGCCCTATCCACTTCGTAGTCTGCAGCTGCAGCAGCAAATCGAGAATTCTGGGGCACAGGAGGCCCTTCATCCAAATCATTATCTCTGGGTACTGAACGATCTGCTTCTGCGGCAGCGGCAAAACGCGAATTTTGAGCTACTGGGGGTCCCCTATTATCATCTCGGCGACGGAATTCACGTTCGAGATTCTTCTCTTTTTCCTCCTCAGCAAGTTTGGCAAAACGTTCGTTCACCACTGGAGGTGGTCCCATATTGTCACGGTCCCTACGATCTCTACCACCACGATTGCGACGATCACGGGGTTCACCAAGCTCCTATATTCAAGATTGGATGTGAGAATTTAGGCTCCAAAAAAGAGGATAAGAAAGGATAAGCACAGAAACAAGTTGAGGACCTACCGCTTTTTTTGGTGCATCCGTTGCATCCAACATTGCAGCACGAGAATTAACAACCTTGGGTTGTCTCACTTTGCGTTCCCTCCTCTCACGTTTCTTTTCTCCGCTCTTATTCTCCTCATCTTTGGTTTCTCCTTCCTTGGCTGATGGTTCCTCATCATTATTTGTTGCATCAATATTTTCCTCAGAATGAGTGTTATTCTCAGCACCAGCTTTTTCAGTAACATCTGCCTCAATTGTCTCTTCTTCAACTGGCTTTTCTTCTTCCTTTGCATCAGCAGTTTCTTGCTCAGCTTGCTCCTTCCTTTGCTCTTTCTGTTCGTTTTCCCTCAAATCAATCTTGGCGAATCTGGAGGCAGTATCAACTGCAGTGGCAGATCCAAATGGATTTGACTTCGTTTGATTGGATGTTGCTGTACTAGAACCTTTAATTTCATCATCTTCCTTCGTCCTACGTGATAAATTCAAGCGAGGGCGCTCGCCTCCTCCTCCTCCAGATGCAGCAGAACCATTTGATCCCAATCTGCCCATTCCACCACCGCCACTACTACCACCTCTTCTCCAGGAAGACTCTCCATCAGCTCCACGGCTATCAAATCCAGATGAGGCACCACCGCCACCACCTCCTCCACCCCTTCTCCAACCGGAGTCTCCATCGCGTGTATTGTTGTATCCTCCTCCACTACCACGATCATTGTATCCACCACCACCGCCACTACGTGAATCAAAGCCTCCTCCTCCGCCACCACCGCCGCCGCCGCCACGACGCCAGCTTGAATCTCCATCAGATCGAGAAACTTCACGATCATCCATATCACTACGACGTGGTTCACGGCGGAAGGCACCATCGTCTCCTTCACTGCGATATTTGTTGTTGCATCATATGTTGCGTATTGGTGCATGTGATAGTATGAAGATAGGTGCATGTGATATGAAACGTGCATTGAATGATAAAAGTTAGTCAAATTTAGGTGAGCATACATTGCATTTCCTCACAGTGAGACCAATATCAAACCAATAACGAAAAAATAATACTCACGCTCTAGCTCTAGGACCGGAAGGCAAAGCATCGACTGGACCACTGCCACTAGCATTGTTGCCGAGGAATTCGGCCATGGACATTTTTTGACCCTTTCCCATGTTAAATCTTTTTTATTTTGTGTAGATTATTCTTCTTTCTTGTGAAACAACTTGCTTCTACTTTGCAGGTTCTTGGAGAGCAAGATTATTCAATTGCACACTAGATTCAGCCTTGGGTTGAGGCAATAGGCTGGCAATAGGAATGCTTTTTGCATGAAATAATGAAAGTCAATAAGTTGTTGTTGGTGGAGCGACATGACGCGAGGAGGAGTGTATGACAGACGAAATACATCCACGTGGAAGCGACACTTTTGCCTTTTTGCTTTTGTTGTGTTTGTGAAGCTTGTGTAGTTAGTAAAAGATTCATAGTTATGGTAGTGACGAACATGTTGGCCAATCGATTGCATGTGCTGCATTTTGTTGTGGGTTTACTGCTTGTAGGCTGGTCAGCAGAGGCCTTCTTCTTTCTACACAACTTTCGTCATCGTGACTGGAGGAGATGTGTGCAAAAGTTATCGACATCATCATCATCACCATCTTGTCTGAATGCTGAAACTTCTACAACAACGAAAGTGCCCAGCGGAGATAATTACTCTACCTTGACTCTATTAGAGCATATGCATTTGCTGAATACCAATGTACATAAACAATCTACCAAGGCTTTAGATGCTGATGATTGCAGCAGCGACAGTAGTGAGATGATTGATTTCTTCATCCACACACTTGGCTTTGGTATGGACCCCAAAAGCATATCTAACTTATCCAAAAAGGAGGGTGTCGTATTTGTAAATTGTGGTCCATCGCAATTGCATCTTAATGATGATGCTAAATACTGTCAAAAGTTGGATGAACTGCAAGACGAAGAATTCATGTCATCTTTGTTAGAGACTCCTTTTGAAATTGGATTACGCTATAAAGACTTGGAGGAACTCAAGAAACAACTTTCTATTAGTAACTTTGATTCTTATGAGCTTACAACTTTAGGTGGTAGAGAAGCTATTAGAATAACGGATGCATATGGTAGAGTATTTGTAGCGAGGGAGATACAGGATGATAGCGGTTCCACAGATAATGAAACGAAAATTTCATCGTTGTGTCAACAAAATGTCATAACCAAAAGAGATACCGATTTGTATCCTGCCAATATTGTTGAGCATTATGGTATTCAATCAAATCAATCAACCAGATGTTGTGGTATGGACTACATTGAGTTCTTTGTACACGTGACAATAGAAGATGCTGGCGCAACAATTGAGAAAATAGCAAGATTTTACGACTTTTTCTTTGATGCAACAACTTCAGTAGTTAATGATGGACGTTCGAACATTGCCATTATTGGTTTTGGTAAGATTGATGATAATGGAAGAGCAGAACAATCACTACTGTTCCGAGAGGTAGTTGTTGACGACCCGAAGCTGTATCAGGTAGTTAATAGTGACGAGGTAGGTACAGGCCACCATATTGCAATATACGTTGGTTGCGATGATGATGATTATAAAGTTGCTGCAAGCAATTGTGTTGATGGAGGATTGCTATGGGTAAATCCACAGTTTGATGATAGAGTGCTGGATGTAGAAGCAGCGATGGATGCGAAACAGTTTAGGTTCAAGAATATTATTGATATTGACACTGGTGACACTTTGTACGTCTTGGAACACGAAATTAGATCTATTAGCCATCCACTCTTTCCGGGTAAAAGTTGAGACAATAATGTAAAGTATAAACGTATAAGTAAGTTTAGTTACAATTCTCCTGTCCTAAAGTCAAACATACCGTTGTTGTCGCTTCCATCACTCTGCTCTACAAAGTTTGCATTAGACAGGCAATCATGAGAATGAATCAACCTCTTCCGAGTAGCAGAGAATCCCATATTTGGTAAGACATCTGCTTGCAACATGAAGAAATTGAATTTCATAAGCTTCTTTCCTTCATTGCCAGCCTCGTTCACGCCATTTTCCTTGTCCCATTGCTTACACAGATACGACCACAAGACCTCGCCATCTTCTCCTTTCAATTCAGCAAGATAAGGGAATGATCTCCACCGACCAGCTCTTGCAGTAGATGTACAAGGTGCTCCTGCTCCGGGCATATTCCAATTTACTTCTGCTGACTTTGACCAAACATCTACAATAGATCCATTTGCCAATTGCCCAGGTGCAATCTCCCATGTGACATATTCCTCGGCTCCAACGAAAACGTTCCACCTGTTATGCAGCAGTGTACTCCAGATATGTTTGTGACTTTGATTGCATTGCTCACTAAATACCTCGAACCATAAAGATCCACACCCAAAACACAAGATTATTAGGGTAGAAAACCAGGTTTTGATTGATGATTTTGATGCTTGATCTCGAGGTGTGGTATTTCTCTTCTTGTTTTCGGTGGAGAACCCAAGTGCTGAACCAATACCGGAAGGTAGAAATATACACCAAGCTGTGCAAGCTACCAAACTTAACAACACGGTATTTCGCATTGTGAAAGCGATTCCAATGTGAATAAAACAGATCCCAATCACAGTTGCATATACTATCTTTTTACTCCCAATGAGACTCCCGAGCAAACCGATAGGAGCACACAACATTTCAGCGAAGACAACAGTTGGGGTCATGTATCGCAACCCAGTAGGACCGAGCAACCCGTACATAATTCGAGCCACTACGGTATGTCGAACATAAGTATCTAACGCAGGAAGTGGCTTGGCATTCAACGTCCAACCTTGCAAAGGATCTGTGTACTTTCCGTACCCCGCATCCCAATACAACCATGTAATCAAAAGCTTCAAAGCAATAGTTCCAGGACTGATGAATGTTTCTCGACGATCGACATTATGATGTTTTTTGGTGCCGACTGCCCAAGCTCCATCCAAAGGTAAGAACATTGAGTAGAATAGCAAGTAATGGAAATAGCTATCATAAAACGGATGATATATCGTTGAGTCAAGAGATATATGATGCGATACAGCACGGTACATAGAATCAAAGTAACGATGTTAGTTACTTACCGATCCAATATGAAATTGAGCCATGTATTCCTTAAAGTCAAGCTCAAATATAGTATCCAACTTGCAACTGAGGCAAGTTTCGCTTTGAAACCAACGATAAGCATGATAGCCAGTACCACTTGTAATGACAAGAGACACTGTAAATATATCATGGATCCGGAGTAGCAATGGAGACACACTGCCTTGTATAGAGAATCGGTTTTGGGTAAGAGAAGCTTGAGCGGTAGAGTTCTATTGTAGTATAACGGGCATGAGATTACTGGTATCAAATCAAAGAAAGATACGATGAAAGAGAAAAAGATATACGAACTCACCCTTCGTCGGAATAAAAGGGATGAAGGTACTGAAACCGGCTAGCCAGCTCAATCAAAAGCATGATTCCTAAGGAAATACGATATAGGGCAACTGCTTCATAATTGGAGCCGAACATTGCGGTCCATCCGCCCCATGATTTTTTGGCCATCATCAAGCTTGTCAAGCGTGTCAAGTAAGTGTCAAGAAGTTTTGTTTTTTGAGTGAAAGAGAGTCAGAGACAAAAAGGAGCTGCACCAAATTATACTATTGATGTTACGATAAGTCTGGCATGAGAAGCCCCTACTAGAAATGTAAGAAACAGGTAAAAACTCAAAAGTGCGTGAAGGAGGGAATGAAGGGTGCGTGAAGGACTGGTGACTGGTGAATAGGACCACAATAAAAGCGACAGCCACTACAATAGCGAGCAATCAAGTAATAGTGAGCAAAGTGAACACATCACACACAATCAGTAATAATCATGATCGAAGTAGTCCTTAACGACCGTCTTGGTAAAAAAGTACGTGTCAAATGCAATGAAGACGATACCATCGGTGATCTAAAAAAACTTGCAGCAGCTCAATTGGGTACACGGCCGGAGAAATTACGGATACAAAAGTGGTATACCGTGTATAAAGATCATATAACATTAGAAGATTATGAAATTCATGATGGGATGGGGTTGGAGTTGTATTACAATTGAGCCTTTTTTGCAATTGCACTTACTTTTCAATGGCAGTGCGTTATCTGGAGTCCCAGGACATATGATATGTATTTATACAATACACAATTTGAGTTGGAAAACATTGCGCTATTGACTCCAATCTGGTGGGTGAGGAGTCAATGATTATCAAAAAATGTCTGACGAGAGAAAGAAAGAATTGCCACATCGCTATCGTATCTCAGAGTAAATGAAGACTTGATGAGAAAAAGTAATGGCAGTTCAAAGAGGAAAAAGGAATGGAAGGCTGGTAAATGAAATTTCTTGAGTTACTTTAGCAAGTTGTTAGTCATTAAAACAGTTGAGAGACATGTTAGAATCTCACTCAAGAAGGTCATCAGTATCATCCTTTCGCGACTTGACCTTCTTTGTCTTTGATTTCTTGACCCTTTTTGACGTAGAGGTCTTGGATTTCTTCTTCTTTTTGAGGAATCGTAGCAAGTGCGAGTTGCTGTTGCGGTCATCATCATTATTTGTTCCGATATCGATTTCCAATTGCCTCAACTCATTTTGCATTGAAGGCAGTGGAGAGGAATCTTCACGCTCATCCTTCTTCTGGTTGTTCTTCTTGTTGTTGCTATTCATCCCCTTGAGTTTACGATTTAGCTCCTTCTTTCCATAATAGGTTGGACTGGAAAGGCGACGGGACTTGGAATAGTGCGAAGTGGTCGACGTGTCAGTCACACTCGATGGAGACGAGTTCAACGATCGATTATCGGATTTTTTGGCAGAGGACGTCGTCAAGAGACATAAGCATAAGATAGGAAGGAGACTGAAGAGTGCTCGAATGTTCATTAGTCTTGAGTTGATTAGGAAAATGTATTAGCAGTATTCTTTGAGAAGAATTTATGAGAGTCATGATGAGGAGGAAAACATCAGGTCTTGCTTTATTCAGTCACGATGGTGGCAAGGTGAGCGCACATACACGGAGAGTAGAGTTCGCCCGAGCTGAGCAGGGTGTCAAACAGGATCATAAGCTGGTGCGCTTGGCGAAAATTTTAATGAAACTACGCACAATTTGGGCTACTCATCTGCTGCACGATATCCATTTTGAGACGTGCCACCAAGCAAAGCTGAAGTGGTAAAGCTTATTAGAAGTAGAAGAGAAGCAAGCTCAATAGAGATAGCTCAATCAAGCAAAGCACATGATAAGTTGGCACCCCTACAAAAATATCCATCAAAATTTAACCCTTTGAGATTTTACATACTTAACCCTTGAACATCTACACACGGGGTAAAACTATTTGGTTATCTAACAGGAGTATCTTCATCGCGATGGTATCACTTCGAAGGAGATTTTCAATTCATTGACAACAAACACAACAACTCGCAGTAATAGCTGCCGTAAGATTGCGTAGATCATCACCGCGATCCATCTCCGCCCTATCTAGTAGCCAGCCCCACCTTCGAATCCTCCTTGCGCTGCCTGTTGTCGGTTCTTTATAGCTGTGTGCCTCTTTGCTGCCAAAAACTAAACAACGCAGGAGATATTTACATTTGCCAATTTCGATATGTTGATGATGAACACCTTCCCTTCATTCCTACGCCGCATGACCTTTGCATCATTTCTCATTGTCACTGCATTTCTATTCTCATGGAATACAAAGAGCACCAATAACAATGGTGGGATGCAATTATTTGCCAATGCAGAAACAACGGGCGTGATCAAGTTAACTGCGAAGAATTTTGACAAAAAATTGAGCGATGGTAATGTTTGGCTGATTGAATTTTATGCGCCGTGGTAAGAGCAGCACTCACGGCATAATATTATATGCCGAAATGACAACATTCATGATATTTTTTCTCACGATCAACTCTTTCACACTCGCTCTGCTATGCAATTCAGGTGCAGTCATTGCACTCGCTTTGCACCAACATACGAACTAGTTGCAAAACAACTACATACTCAACGAGACAATCCATCTCGTACAGTCAAAGTTGCCAAAATTGACGGTGCAGCTGAACGTGCCCTATCATCTCGTTTTAGTGTTCGCGGCTTCCCTACATTCTTCCTGGTGGATGGATGGACTGTTAGAGAGTATGAGGGGAACAGATCTCAAGAAAACTTGGTCAAATTTGCCATGGATCCAGAAGAAGTAGAGCCTATGCCATTCTTGTTTGGTCCATTCGGTCCAATGGTAAGTCAATTTATCATATTCATCGCAATTTATTTCAGTTCCTTCATAGTGATGCTCTAAACAAAAACTCACAAACACGCCTCATCACTCTAATTGTCAGGGACAATTACGTTCCTTCCTAATGCGTTCTGGAAGTTGGGCAGTAGGATTGTATGAAAATTTGACAAAGGAGCGAGGAATGAAACCATTGGTTGCCATGGCGGTAATATGTTGTGCTGGAATGGTGGTGGGTCTTTTCTTGATTGTGGTGATTGGATTGTTTATGATGTCAAAAATGAAACAGGATTGAAAGACACATGGCGACAATTTTACAATAGAACTCTGCTAAAAAAACAGAAAACAGCAACACAGATACACGAGTTTAATTTTACATCCTTCCACAAATACCTTAGCCTAATAATGCTCTCTCATTGAATCACGGGCCTGATATAGCTGATCTTGCGCCGATAGTTCATTCTCTTTACCATGAGATGGGTCACATCAGCTGCGGACATACTGCTTGTTTCGACGTCATCAATAGCCATGATGATGTCACCATGTTGCAATACGCCTTCAAGCGGAGAACCATCTCGTATCTTGTGCACGGTAGGCTGCCCATTGATCACATCAATCGCAACACCAACCTTCCCAGGCGGGGCGTAGATGTGTTCCTGTCGTGAATGTGCGGGAGTAGACTTCTTCGCCTCAGATGATTGGCTCATAAATGATACAGTTTCTTCTTCGTCCTTGCTGTGTGTTTTGCGGAGGCGCAATGAATTGTTGGATTCAATATCGGGCGTGTCCTTGTAAAAGGTACTTGGCACTTCCGTGCCAAATGGATCAAATGAGTAGTCATCACCGGATGAGCGGTGATTAAGTACCCGTAATGATTTGATAGTCGACCCAGATGTGTTTGCAATCTCAATTTCTTGGGATCGCCACTTGTTGTGCTTTAGCCGTTGCTCTCTCTTGTATAAATTGACCGATACAAACAAGATCAGTAGGGATACAAGAAGACCCACGGTAATACCAACAATCGAGCCCGCGCTCAAGCCATCGACTCCGAATGGCGAAGTTGACCCAAACATGATATCGTCTCCTTCATTGTCAATCTTTTGGAGAGCACTGACAGTCACATTTTCAATGCTACTAAAGAAGCTATCAGAATCGCGAATGAACTGAACTAAGTGATCTTGGAACTTGGTACATATGTGAATGAGCATATCTTGGAATTCAGAATGTGATATTTGTTGATCATCAGATGCATGTTCAGCTGAGATCACAGTCGTGAATTTGAGTGTGTAAGTTCCTAACTTGACTTCTTCTTCTGGAAGCCACTCGCTTTCATCAACAACCCACTCGTCCTGGTCAGCGTTGAGCTTGTCTCCGTTGCCTTCGTTCTCACTAGCTTCGTCTTTACCTTTACCACCTTCTCCTAAGATGCCAGCCATCACATCAAGGGCCTCGTTTTCTACTTCATCATCTTCATAACCATCATCACCTTCCCATTTGTCAGCACTGCCTTCATTGTCACAGTTACCGTAGGGACATTCTTCTTCGTCATCATGAATGAAATGGAACTGATTAGACTGGAGTGGATTGAGGAAAGGATTCAGTTTCCTCCCGCCGTGGGTCTTTTTATCACCGATAGCTACAAACTGCTCATCAAAGATTGTAGCGCTGATAATTTCCACATTGTAAACTGATTGACCTTCAAACACATGCTTTAGAAATTTGGTAAGTGCAGTGGTAAAGGTAGTTTTGTGTTCCGCATCGATTGTAGAGACATATAGAGGAGTTAATGAAGCAAGCAACGTCGCCGACAAGAATGGAGAGCCTTCAATAGCAGCCCTATGTGCCCGCTGAGCCTGCTGTATTTCATGAATCACAACTTTCTCTGCTTTGGCCACAAAGACCAAGAGGCAAAAGGTTGTAAGGATGGTATGCATCATCGGTATCTTCGACATCTTTACTTTCTTCATCGCTTGAAGGGGCTAGCTAGCTATACAGCTGTCTGCTAATGGTTGTAGTACCAACTCATGCAGAGCAATCTATAATAGTAGGTATATTAACTTGCTCCCAACTATTGGGTATGGTCACTATCTTTCTGTTCACGGCGACGAGCCAAATTTTGACCATACTCACATAAATGTCGCTTTCGCGCAAGGATACCGTACAATACCTTCGACCTCACCAAAATTGGGCACCAAAAATTCATGTGAATTTTATGTAAACACCATCCCGCTTGATAACCTCGAGGAGATCATCTCCTTCTCTACTGTCAGCACTTTTTTGCGTCATTCACAATCGCTTCAGCTAGTGGCAATCTCAAAGGAGCTGGCAAACTAACATAACCTACAGATGAGATCCTACCATCTCCTTCTCCTGCCAGCATTACTTGCGTCATTCGCAATCGCATCAGAGACACTACTCCTTCAGAATGCAATCTCAAACGAGCACTTCTCTAGTTTGCTACGGACTGCATATGAAGATGAAGTAACATTTAAACATTTGGCAAGCAACAGCCGTCATCTTGGTCAACAACTTTCGCAGGAAGAATCAGAGCAACTATGGTTGGGAATGCTGAACCACGGTTGGAAGTGGACACAAGCTCCTCATCATCGCGCTTTGCGCCCAGACAATGATCCAAAGCACCCATTTGTGCTGTGTAGCCATGCTGTGAACAAAACGGGGTCTGAGCGGCTGCAACTTTTGGGGAAAACGCTTGGCATTCCTGTCAGAAGAAGTCAAACAGTATCTAATACAGATGAAGAGAGTTGCTTCATTGTCAGTGCAAAATCTTCCACAATACAGGCAGTATATGAGTCTGGTATGGTTGATTTGTCATTTGCACCGTTGGTTGATGTCATAAAGATAGCATCGGGTGGGATAAGTTACATATTAGAAGATACTGAATGGCAACCTGTGACCCGCGGATCAGATGAAGATAGACAGCTCAAAACCACGCACGTTGCATCATTGATGGTCGATCTAATACCTGGAAGCAGTACAGTAGATTCTAGTACAATGGCTACTCAAGTCCTCAATGACGTGATAGCTGTAGCTCAAACAAGTCTCACTTCATCAAGCAACTTGAGGAGTTCTCACAATCAAGCGTTGTCAGATATTGTTCCACTGAGACATGCTTTCTCTTTGACTTCGTCTATATACAACCACAAACAGTCAAGAATGTTTGGTGAGAAAGTCAGTGTATGGTCTGAAGCTCTTTCGGANACTTCATCAAGCAACTTGAGGAGTTCTCACAATCAAGCGTTGTCAGATATTGTTCCACTGAGACATGCTTTCTCTTTGACTTCGTCTATATACAACCACAAACAGTCAAGAATGTTTGGTGAGAAAGTCAGTGTATGGTCTGAAGCTCTTTCGGAAGGCTTCGAAGCTAACCATGGTTGTAAGGATATGTTTGACTTGATCCAAATTAGAGAGCGAGGAGCTGTTGAGGGCTTTGAGTTGCTTCTGAATGCGGCTTCGGCCGAAAACAATCCTTCATCTGCATGGAACAAATACTGTGTGATTTCACTAATAATAGGGTTGGCAGTCAACCAATCTGTTCAAAGTGTGGAAGTAGGACGCCCACTTCAATCTTCTTCGTTTGACGAGTCTGTCACCATGTCTTCTACCACACGCAAGCTGGCTACGCAGGGAATAACGAATCCTCAATGGATTACACAATCAGGAATTGTAAACGAGCGGCCATTCTTTGATAACAATTTGGATGGTACTGGTGAAATTGTAGGTGTCGCTGATGCTGGTCTAGATACAGACAATTGCTATTTCTATGATAGCTCAAACAATGAGGATATTTTTGGTCAATACAGTTGGGATTTTTCTCAACGTAAAGTCGTACACTATGATGACGACTTTTCAGATAGGTTGGAGACAAATCGAGGTCATGGTACTGCCGTAGCAGCTGCAGCTATTGGTAGACGGTCTTTTGACGGTTGGAGCGAGAGCAATGGCTACGCAGACGGTTCAGCTCCTGGAGCGAAGCTAGCGTTCTTAGATATGGGAATTGGTTCTGCAACAATTGAAGATCCCGGCGTGACAAGACTGTTTGAATCTTTGAGCTCTCACTCAGACGGCAAGGGTGCTAAAGTGATCAATGGATCATGGGGAAGGTCATATTATGGTGTATACGCTAGCTTTTGTAAGGACTACGACGCCACATTGAGGGACTCGTTTACAAATATTCTCTTTGTAACAAGCTCGGGCAACACAGGAAAGACGGAAGGCACAATCACAGTACAAAACCCAGCCGACTGTAAGAACACTCTTGCGGTAGGTTCAAGTTTGAGTTATGGTAATGATATACGGTCAAACGAGCTTGGTATTGAGTATTTGGCTGACTACAGCTCAAAAGGTCCCACTGCAGATGGTCGGATCAAGCCGGATATTGTAGCGCCTGGCCACTTCCTCGTGGCCGCAAACGCAAATGTTGACGTGGTAGGAGAATGTGACGGAGATGGAACTCCAGACTCTCGATATGGAACGGGAGGCGATGGAATCAGATACGTGTCAGGGACAAGTTTTGCTGCACCTGTTGTAGCTGGTAGCGCCTTGATTCTTAGACAATACTTCATGGAGGGCTATTGTCAAGTTGATCGCTGTTGTGGGTCAAAATATTGTGGCTCAAAGATCAGCCCCAGCAACTCTCTGTTGAAAGCTTTGCTACTGAATGGAGCCACTCCTATGACTGGCAAAGTTCAGGCAGTTCCTGATGGAGATGTTCTTGATGAATCGTTTGAAGAATATGACGGAAAGCAAGGCTTTGGACGAGTCACGCTTCTCAGCTCTGTCCCCCTCGCTGGCTCCAACAAACTTGGACTGATTGCGGTAAATGATAAGTCGATCTCGGATGGAGATGATCATGAGTATATCATTGATATAGATACTTCGACTGGTTGTGGCTCTGAGCTTAGGGTGACACTTGTTTGGATGGATCCCCCCGGCGCCACTGGGTGCATGAAGTGCCTTGTAAACGACTTAGATATATCTGTAGAAGAGATCGGAGAAGGAAACTCAAAGACATACTATCCCAACGGACTCAGTAGACGTGACAGTATGAACACCGTCGAAAGAATTCGTATCAAGACATCAAATGGGGAAAGGTATAGGGTTAATGTCAAGGCAGCGAATCTAGTGTCTGATCAGAAATATTCTTTGGCAATCGCGGGCTGTCTGGCAGAGGATATTTCGACATCAAGAAGTAAACAAACTGCCTCTCCATCTACCAGGGCAACAAGTTTCCCTACTACTCTCCAGCGACAAACTAAGTCTCCATCCAGAGTACCCACAACACGTGCACCAACTAGAAGACCAACCAGAATGCCGTCCAGAAGACCAACAAATAACATACAAACGACAGAGCTCACAGCTTGTATGACACCGGATGAATGCAATCAAGCACGGAAACAGAAAGGCATTAAAAAACTCTATGTGGGCTCAAACTTCCCCTCCTACGGATGTTTTATAAAGGGCGACGTTGCCTTCTTCGGTACAGGCGGAAACAAGAAACAGATGTCACGGACAGAGGTAAGTCTTGCGAGCCCGAACGCAGTGTGAAAACCTCCGAACCTCATCTTCATCTTTATCTTTATCTTACTCAATCTCTTTTGCTCAACATTACTTAGCTTGGAGGTTATCGTGAGCGTCTCATGTGTTTAGAAGCAGCAGGGACAAATACTACCATAGATTTTTTGACAATGTCACCTTCGATACAACTCTCCTCAGCTCCGTCATCCATGCCGTCTATGATCCCAACTGCAGAGCCAACACCAGAACCTTCACAGTTTCAAGTGCAAGATCCATCTATGCTGCCAACTTCGAAGCTAACACCGTGGCCAACAAATGATGCATCACTGCTGCCGACTTCAACTTCACCTTCAGTGACAGCCCCAGAGCCGATGTATGATCTAATATTACTCCCAACATTAATGCCTACATCATCTTCGGAGCTGTCTTCTCAGCTGAGTTCCTCTCCATCCGACTTCAGGTCTACTTCTAAACCGTCACAGATGCCATCGAAATCATCAAATAGTAATGACAAAATCGTGAAGACTGTCGATGAAAAATGGTGGCCGAAAGTTGAGAAGCGCAAAATAATGTGTGTATTTTCCGCAGACTACAAGGATGATATTGTTA
Source organism: Mediolabrus comicus (assembly GCA_036940125.1). NCBI lineage: Eukaryota > Bacillariophyta > Thalassiosirophyceae > Thalassiosirales > Thalassiosiraceae > Mediolabrus > Mediolabrus comicus. The sequence goes on from JALLBI010000411.1 coordinate 18,077, forward strand.
GAGCAAATGCAATGTTTGAGACTGAAGATGAATGTGTGGAGTACCTCTCGACTCTCCTTGAAAGCACAATGGGTAAATTTTTACTTGAGAATAATCCGTAAACTTTATGCTTAGAGCTTGATGCTAAATCCAAAGTGATCTGGCCTATCTACGAGTGTTGATATAAAGTCAAACCATATCTTATTCATCTTATATACCTCAAACTTTCCTCAGATAATATTGCTGAAACATGTATAGTTTCTTGAGCGGATGCCTCAGCAACCAGCCATTTCCATGATCTTGACCCCAATCATCTTCACACTGAATCCCAATCTCCATTAAATGGAGTATATCATCGGTAGGACCGATCTTTTTGCCTTTCATAAAGTAACATCCCTCAGGCCAACCAAACGCTCGGGATTCGTAGGTGATGCCCTCCCCCAAACTTAGTTTAGTCACCTGTTTCATGACATTGCGTCTATTCTGATGAGAANTTAAATGGAGTATATCATCGGTAGGACCGATCTTTTTGCCTTTCATAAAGTAACATCCCTCAGGCCAACCAAACGCTCGGGATTCGTAGGTGATGCCCTCCCCCAAACTTAGTTTAGTCACCTGTTTCATGACATTGCGTCTATTCTGATGAGAAAGTTCATCAACATTCGTTAAATAATCCTCAAACTTACCCAAGAAATCATCCTCCATCCTTTTGGTAATTAATGCCTTCTCCTTCTCACTTAAAGGAGAACTCTTGAGATCCATGGGTATATCAACCTTGAATTTGGCTTTCGTTGCTGCAACCTTCTTCTTCTTCTTTTTGTAACCTGAATCAATCTGACGAATGAGGTCATCATCCATAAGTGGTTCATATAGCACCGGTTGACGTTTCAATCTACGCGAGGTACGCTGGGGCGAGGCAGTAACATGACGACGGGATGCTACTGCTGTACGCTTCTTCTTTGGAGTCCTTTTGGCTGCAGACGCAGATTGTTTTAGATTTTTCTTGGCATTATCAAGACCAAGCTCAGCTAAGCGCTTCTCATTCCTCTTAATTTTCTCCAAGCGTTGCAGCTCGTACTCTGATAGAGTTGTTGTGTTTGTTTCGACGGCTGACATGATTTATTGCAACTCGTTGGTGATATCTTGCATGAACGGAATTATGTGCTTGGTGGGAGGAAGTTGCAACTTGTAGTTGTATTATATGCAAGCCGGACCAGATATCACTCTTAGGCTCCGAGTGATTACCTTTGCGGCTTCGGAGGTTGAAATGCTACAGCAACGCCTCGGCTTGCGTTATTATGGAGGCAGGGACGTAAATCGATCGGAAATAACTACAACGCCGACAAGACAAGAATGGAGGTGTAAATAAATGCCAATGCGGTGAAAGCAGGCTCCTCTTTTTTGATTTTTGGCCAAGATCCCCGCCATAAAGAATGTTAATTCCGATTGTACCAGCATTAGTCATAAGTTGGGACGAATGGGCTCAGTAAGTCAATTTTTGACGAATTTTAATAAATCAAGTACGCAAACCCCTTCGATATGTATTGAAGCAATTATGTATGCACGGGCTAAGGATGATTTTGTTATTGGAAGGAGCTAGGGCGTATATACTGGCTTTAATCGGCCATGGTTGTTAGTCATAAGTTGGGACGCTGCGTAGAAAACACATGTCGATACGTAGGAATTAGTATCATAGTTTTGTTGGGACGTCCAAACAACTGTCCATGACGATGAAATGAATGTAATAACATTATTTTATGTGCATATATGGTCGATAACATCCCTATTTGCTCCCAAACATTCGTCTGCACACCCAAAGGCTTGTGTGGTTTGCTTTGGTTTGCTTTGGTTTGCTTGTTTGACATCGATAATTCAACATAATAACCCAAATCGGTAGCTGTCCAAATTTTTATCTCAGCCACATCATCCGACATATAAGTGACAATAGTTCCACTAAACTGATATTTTTTGACGCCTTATCATCAACAGTCTTCGTATATGTATTGATATGATCGAAGCGACATGAATTTGGTGTTTGCGGGCGTATGCTGATGCGTTAATAGGCAAAATTATGTCATGAAACGACATCCCGCGGGCGCAAGCACGATGATGCAGCACGGTTTGTAGAGAGTTTCGTCCATATTACCAACCCACAAGTACTCGAAATAGTGTAACTGTTATGTTATGTCATCGATTGATGAAGGATGGGGTGGTATATTATGTCTTTTATCTGTTTGGGACGCATAACGGAGGCATGTCGGCAAGCGGATTTTAGAATAAAAAATCATGCCGCCCGATCGCTTGCGATAGTCATGGCCAACATGAAGATAAAATCAAATTCCACCACCCAAAACTCACTCCACCAACCCTATGGGTGTATGGGTGAACGTTTATGGCGACCCTATGGTATGGATCGTCGTCAATGGTAATATTTACCAACCTGGCGTGGAGCGGCGTGGACGGACACAAATTTGTTTTTTTATCGCGCACCTCTCATGTTGCTGGTGCAAGGAATAACTTCACTATAACTTAACGCATTTATGCAATATGATACATCAATCGAAAGCTAATAAAATTCTCTTGGCGTAGTATTTCACCAGAAAAGCCCCATATCAAATATATGTCGAGTTATAACATGCTTAACTAAGCGTCCCAACTTTCACAAGTTTTTTTGTCCAAATTGCGCGTCCCAACTTATGACTAATGCTGGTATGGTACTTGCCAAGAACTTGAAGCAACAACACACAAACACAACACCATGGTGAAAACGACCTGCTTCATAGTAGCTCTATCCGCCCTCCTTTGCGGTGCGGATATCGCCACAGCCTTCACTACAATTAAACTTGGCCCTCAAGCAACAAACAAAGTTAATAATAATGTCGCTACTGCTCAAACGCAAAGAGCCCGACCGCTCTATGACGCCGAGAAGTCTCCAGTCGACGATATCAAGCAGCAAGATATTGCGGCTGCAATGAAGGAGGAGGATGAATACGATTATAACGAAGCTGACTTTGCAGATTATACATCCGATTATTCAGATATTGATGACAATGTTGATGTAGATTATGATGATGACGATGAAGACTTATTACTGGATGATGCCAGTCTCATCGAGTTATATGATGACTACGATAGTATTGGAGGTTATGATCTCACACCATTTGAGAAGCATGCACGTGAGGTGTTTTTAACATATGCGGAACAGGTTAGTTCCACTATCGATCATGACTCTTCAAATCTCAACTCTGATGCCAATGAGAGTGAGGATGCTCAAATTGATAATAGTGGAATCAAGAAGGGTGATTTGTATTCCATGCTCCAAACATTGGATATCCAGGCCACCGAGGAGGAAAGTGAGGCGCTATTCAAATACTTGGATACTGATGAATCTGGTCTAGTAACCCTTGATGAGTTTTTACCATGGTATGCCGAGGCAGTCGATGCAGTGCAGCAGATGGGTATGACATTCCAGCAACTTGTTAAATCGCGTAGGACTGTGCACAGGTTTGATGCTACAGAGGTAGACGACGGTGTTTTACGACGGGCTATTGAGTGTGCCATTGCTGCACCTAATCGATCAGGCACAGAGCCATGGCGTTTCATCAAACTTGGGAAACAAACTATTGCCAAATTGGTAGAATTGCGGGGTAAAATTGAAGGTTCTGGTGGATCTTTCGTCTCCTGGACGCGTGTGCCACATTGGATTGTCGTGACTTATCCTCGCAAGAAGCCTAACTCAGGTCCTGATGGTAATATGCAACAGAGAGAAGATTTCAAGTCGGTATGTTGTGCTGTACAAAATTTCATGCTTTCAATGTGGTCAGAGGGAATCGGAAGCAAATGGACAGACGGACCAATTCAAAGGACAGATGAATTTGCAAAGTTGTGTGGGATTGACCAAGAGAAGGAGAAAGTGGCAGGTGTGATTTGGTATGGATTTGCTAAGGGTGGGTTGAGCAGAGGGGTACAAGCCAAGTACAGGAAGAAGGGAGTTGAGGAGGTGTTGGATATTTTGCCTTGAAGAGTTACACCGCCGAAGATGATTTTGTAACCTAGCGCTAAGAAAAGATTTTGATTTACCTGTTTTGAAGTGTGTTTTAGGAAGGGGAGTTAAGTATACTTAGTAACGGGCGATTCTCCGTGCATTTGCAAGTAAAACGAGATGTGTAAGGTCGTCTGTTCAACGTGTCCAGCATTTTTCAACCAACTGACTAGAGTGGAATGGATTTAGCCCCTGGCTTTGCTCTCTATAC
>JALLBI010000412.1:0-12827 GCA_036940125.1 Mediolabrus comicus
AAGTGATCTACAACCAGCTCATCCCAGGCCAAGTTGTAGAGTCAAAGATTTCTGATGCAGTCTCGTGGACATTTGCCAAACTATTGGCATTTGTCAAATCGGGAAATGTTGACTTTGCATCCTGGTTTTCAGTCGAAGGAAAGTTTGAGATGAAGTCACAGGTGTTTGCATATCCTGCGTTTATTGGGTTCACAGTAGCCGTATTTGTTTCAATCATTGCTTCAATTATGGTTGACAATGATGAGATGAAGGATTCCATGAAAAAGCTCAATGGAGGTGCGACAAATCTTCATGAAGGCCTTGCAAACTCTGGCATTGATGAAGATAAACGTTCTTTGTTGTTTGGATTCAATGAAGAGGGCGCTGTCAGAAAATGGACGTCGAGGCTCCCTATCTTCTTGGCGGCATTGTTATTAGTACCTATAGTATTTCTGGCGATATATGTCGAAATGTTCAACTGGACAACGGAAGGCTTATTTGAGCAGATTTTTCGTTTCCAAGTGTCTGCTGAAAATGTGTATTACTCAATCATTGATTGCGTAAGAAAAGTCAACGATGGAACTGGTTATGGATACGTTTTCTGTGTCCTATATGTGAGTTGTATGCCATATCTTTGTTCAGAGTATTTTTGTTCATACCAAGATGGCCCACCTTCTCTTTCCTTCTTCTGTCTCTATCTTCAGGGAGCTCTGATGCTTGGTACTCCCATGCTTCGCGCTACATTGCTGCTTATCATTACCATCATCCCCATGTCTCCTTTGTGGCACATACGAGTTGCAAAAATTAGTCATTATACTGGCTCATTTGTGGCGTGGGAACCATTTTTCATCTGTGTACTCATAATGACATTTGAATTGCCTTCATTGACGAGTGAAACGGTGAACCCGGAGACATGCCAAGACGTTCAAGATCGGCTTGGGATATCTGGGATTGTAGCACGATTTGGACTAGATTCGAACTCTTGCTTCGTTATGTACTTTTATGTCATGGGGGAGTTTGCTCTCTATATTATGGCTTGGGTATGCTTGACTACCTATAATGCTATCACTTGGAAGATTGTTATGAAGAAGTATGATCCGTTTGGCATTTGCAAAGAAGAGGGCGACATGAAAACGTTGGGAGGTCCGTACTGTGGGTGTAGACAGTGCTGTTATTTTGGTGAATGTTGCAGAAGAGGTCATGACGAAGAAGAAGTGGAAGCGCCTACGTTCTGGCAGCGAATGTGTGCATCGTTAAAGTGTAGGAGAAATAGGTACGAGTCTGCAAACACGGACAGGAATGCTGCAAATGAGCCTGAAAATGAGTAGGCATAGGAGCGATTGTGTGTGTGATGTATGTGTTTCATTTTAAAGTAATAGGTAGATTTGTTTCGCAAACGAACTTGATGCTTCTTATCATCTTAATCCAAGGTGATATCACCTCTTTCTGGTATCCATCGGTTCAATCTCCAGTCAACACACTCATTCTTGATCAAAGGATCATTCTTCACAAGTTCTTCAGCGGCAGAATAATCTTTGGCTGCAAATATCATTAAACCTCCACCTCCAGGCTTGTCATTCTCATCAACTCTGTATCCACTTGCTATTACTTGTTGCGCACTGTTCTTGTCTCTTAGGGATGACACCCATTCACGATGAGCTTCCAAGTGAGGTTTAACTTGAGGGTATGGTTTGCAGAATTGTTCCGTCTTAACAAACCATTTCATTCCCTCAGGAGCTGCATGCAGCAGAGTCTTTCCTCTTCCTATTTTCTGGACTTTGGCTTTGGGAAAGTGTAGGTTGCAGAGTTGGAATGAGTCCACTACTCTCACCGCCGACAGCGTGGCAATGACCAATAGAAGCGATATAACGCTAAATTGTTGGGTCGACATGAATAATTATCGAGGAGACGGGGTAGATGCTTGTGTTGCTATGGAAACACATCACCACTACTACAACAATCAACACTGACATTGTTGCTAAAGAAGAGGACTCCCTACAAGTGCTCTCAAGAGTCGAGATGAACAATGAACAGTTTTCAGCTTGCTTTCCATATGCCATCCCGAAGTGTGTCTAGCTTCCCTCTCCATAAGTACTCACATTCACTCGGCCAAGTGCACAACTGGAAGAGTTTGTCTTGATTTTAGTCAGAGGAAATCACTGTCGTGTTGGTTGATGGGCTGTCTCATCGAGTTAGTGTACAGCTAGCCTCTCTTGTCACGATAAAAGCTATAAGAGGTTAACGGAGTCTTGCCTGGAGACACGACTTGAGGCGTATCAAGAAGTATATATATTATCAACACTCAGTGTCTTTGAGCTCACAAACTTTGTAAACTATCTTAGAACTATACACACATTGATCGCTGAGTGTGACATCGTGATTCCCTGTTTGTACACACACCCACACACTCAGATAAATATCTTCTTCTCATTCAATTTTTTCAACATTGAATGGTTTTGACTTCTCGGACTCCCTCCGAATACGCAAGTCATCTAAGGATAGTAGGCTCAACAGCAAGGGTAGGTGGAGCAAACATATCCTGTGAAACTTTGGCATATCGGCTAGCCTTGAAATTCTTGGGCAATGTCAAGGACATATCAATAACACCGTTCGGTGACGAAGAAAGGTGGGAGAGGTCGACACAGGAGGAGAGTGGTGATGCTGGCTCAATCGATGAACCCTCATTGTTCTCAACAACCTTGCTCTCCCCTCCTACTACTACCCCACTGGGAATGATGGTATGCATGGCAGCAAACTCCTTCATAAAATTCGCCAACACCACAACCTCCTCATATGCAACACCATGGTACAAACTCGCCCGAAGATAAATCCCCTGTTTGAAGGGAGTGACTGTCCTCAATCCGACGATACCACGATTCCAACATTCCACTAAGAACAAGTTGGTCAAAGTTTCATCACCCCCGGCAACACAGAATGGGACATTCATTCGACTACGATATTCACTCGATGGATCGAGCGGGGTACCATAAAACCCATTCGACTCTTCAATAAGTCCATACATAAGATCAGCCTTGGCAATACTATTCTTTTCCATCTTATCAATCCCTCCCTGATCTAAAATCCATTCCATCATAATCCCAATAACATCGACGTTGAATGTGGGGATAGTATTCCAAACATTATCGGCTAAAATGTTCGTTTCATAGTTCAAGAAGCCAGGTGTGAATGGGTTGGCCTGTCCCAATAGATCCTTACGGATAATGACCATGGTAATACCCGGATGACCAATATTTTTGGAGGCACATGCGAATAGGATACCAACATTGGACTTATGCCATGTGATGGGCTTGGATGTAAAGTCACTCGATGCATCAACTACCAGTGGTGGCATAGTCGTATTATCCACATTATCAAATACTGGTAGACGGTGAAGTTCAATACCATTCACAGTCTCATTACTGCACATGTAAATGAATTTACTCTCAGGATCATGTTCGGCAATGATACGTTCGGCACTGGGAAATGTAGTAAAGGTCGATCCGTCATCATTCACACTGCTAATAACCGTTGGGGTGCAATACTTTTCTGCCTCGGCAACTGCACGGGTGGACCACGTTCCACTAACAATGTAGGTGGCCCTGGCATCCTTATCGGGACACAAGTTCATCGGGATGGCAGCAAACTGACCATGACCACCACCCTGGGTAAAGAGAATTTCATACTCGGGTGGGACATCCATAACACGTCGGGCCAAGTCGACAGTATTGCGTAGGATGGCACCAAACTCGGGTGAGCGGTGAGATAATGCCATCGAACCAAGACGCTTCGTTGATGGGTCGGGGAAGCATCGTCGTAGGATGGTCGATTCAACGGCGGATGGGAGGTTGGTGGGCCCTGGTGAAAAGTTGAGGACCTTGGATGATGGACAGTTGGCTGGTGGGGTTAGTGAGCCTAGGAGGGCGGGATGGTTGGGGTCGATTTTATCAGCGGCGGCTGATGTCATCATGGTGGGCTGTTGTGCTAAGTGTTGTTGCTGCTGCTGCAGTTCTTCGTCTAATGCAAATGAGCCAGTGTAGGCGCTGTAGTTGTCTGGCATTGCTTCAAAGGGAGCCATTTTATAATGTGTAGGTATACCTTGTGTTTTATTTATGCAAGAGCGGAGTATCACGGATGAGTTTGATGTTGTTCCTTGATGTGCTCTGATTCCGGAATTCGTTTTATGAGGGTAACAGTGCAGCCACATCTTGCTATGGTAGGAGTACAACTCAACAATTTCAAACAAGAACAAGAAGCAGGCAGCAGCAGCAAGCAGAACAAAGCGTCTTGGGCCCGTTTTCTGCCAGATTCCATGAAGCATACTAATTCCTATGTGGAATTATCTACGAGCACAATAGGTTATCCGCCCAAAATCCGGGGAGATTGTCATGATTTCCCCGGATCCAATTAGAAAGTAGTAATAATTTGTTAGTAGATAATTGTTTTAGAGTTCTTAGGAACATTTAGTAGCTTAATCCCCCTTTTACAACTCTTTTTTTCCGGGTCTACGAGAGCTTTCTCGGAACTTCGGACTTGAACGCTCGGCATTTTGGCCTAATTTGATACGTCGGAATTAATAGTTCGTGACGTGTTCTAGGAGAGATTCATCTAGATTCTGTTAGTCACGCAACAAAAGGGAGTACATGCCAAGATGAAACTCGGGAGTCTTTGCACACCGGAGTCAAAGAGGGCACGACACTAATCAAGACCAAGCTACTACTGAAGTCTTGCTTCAGGATGTTGCTACACATGTGCTGCTCGTGCTAAGGTGGCCGTGGATATGTCTTGTGTGCTGCATCTGGAAAGAGTAGTTGTCGTGCTGCCAGCTCTACGATCTTTTGTCGGACCCACTTTGTTTGATATTGGTCGTAACAAGAAGTAGCATCTTGTCAAGATCTCACATATCTTCACAAGAGCAGATCTTTTAATAACTATCATCCCCCTACCATAAAAATAATATCAGAAGTGACTTAGCATACCAACAAAATGAGCTTTTCATCCACCTTCCAACAACAGTATTATGCTTACATATCCTTGTTTGATGGAAACAAGAAAGATTTCTGGGAAGATACAGAGATACAGCTCAAATTCAATGCCATCGTGCATCAATCGTTTATCGATGTAGATGCAATCAAGTTAGTTCATGCACACTTGTTCGCACTTGGGTCCAAGGTTATTTCCTTCTGCTTTCATAGAATGAGTGCAGATGTATACTATGTAAAGTATCGCCTTGTGAACTGGAAGACGGATGTTACTATCCAGCAGCTGATTACTACACAAGACGGAAGGGTTGTTGATGTCTCGCCCCGAGTTTATGATGCCTACTTCCTAAGCATTGATAGGCATGGTGATGAGATGTTAGCAGTCACAACTCCAAAAGTAGTTAAAATGCACTGTCGACCGACGTTTGCACACAGGCACAAGTCAGAGGGACAGGTCGAAGGTAGGCAAATACACCACCTAAGAATATGAGACGCAACTTATAATAAGCAGATAAAGATGAAAAGTAGAGAGCAATAGTAATAATAAAAAGACATTATAGTTCATTAATGCAAAGCTCAGTAGAGAGATCATGCTTTGTGAAAGAAACTTGTTATTGTACCAAATCACCTACCAGCCACCTCTCCTTACTCGACACGCAGTCGCTTGCTTTCTGGTTCCAGTTCGACATTGTTTATCAAACCAGCAGCCTCGGCTGAACCAGAATCGGCAGTCACAGGAATCGAGGCGGCTNAAGCTCCCCATGTAACCGATCTTTCAAATTCTTTAGATCCATTTGCATCTCCAACAAGAGATTCTCAACCTTGTGAGAGCGACTCTTCCCCTCCTTCAACGTGCGTTCATTGAGTATACGCAACCGTTTTTGCCTTCCAAGTCGATGACGCAACTGCATCACCGTTGCTTGATATCTATTCAATTCCTCCTTTTGATATTCATACTTTTTCAGGTCTGCAGGCACGTCAGGGATGATACGGGGGGTTGTTGTTTCATAGACGACCTTTCGAACTGTCTCCTCGAGTGTATCTGGTGGGATGACGGATGGGGAGGTTCGAATAGTTTCTGGGGCAGCCATCAAATCAGACCCAAAGGGTACAACCAGCTGATCATCGGAGGTAAGGGCAGTATCATTATTCCCATCATCACTATCATCAGTCGCAAATGAAGAATTGATGTAATTGTCCATGGCTGAGAAATCATGACTATGCTTTCCAGTCTCCGCACTTTTCAGCATTGCTTCCCACCTCTTTGCGAGTGCCTTATTGAAATGTGTCAATTTTGGTGGCTTCTTTGGGTTGAATTTGAGTTCAGATGACTTGTAGACTTTGACATCTCCATTTGACAAACGAACACTAATCTTTTCTACAAGTGCGTAGGCATCAGCAGATTTCTTCCCATCATTGCTAGCCGCCTCAGCTGGCTTTTCTGCCGCATCTTTCGTTTCTCCTTCTTCCTTCGGCTTATCAACATCCATGGCATCCTCGCCATCTTTCTTTTCCGATGACGGATCGGGTTTCTCTGCGCCCTTATTATTCTTGGTAGCATCATCGTCGTCAGAAGCTGGGGCTGCCTTCACTTCCATCACTTCGCCCTCTTCTCCTGATGGAGTAGTCACATTATCCCCCTTGAGAATCCATCCACTTGCCATCTCCGCCCTGCCTTCGGAGGACGCGGCACAGACTCCACCAATGCCTGGAACTCTCCAATCCAACGATTTTTCAGCCAATGATGATGCACCAGTACCATCCACATTTCCACCACCATCACCATCTTTGGCAGCATTCTTCAACTCATCCTCCAAAGCCGACAACGACGTCAAAACATCCTTCATCGACTTTCCACTTCCACGTAAACTCATCGAGCGGACAATATTATACCGTTCCTCAGCCTTCATACAACCCATATTCGTTTCCAACAATTGATCATATACTGCCATAATCTCTTCCTTGTATGCAATCAAGTGTTTTTGGAACTGTTCTCTCATAACTGCCGAGACCAATTCGATACGTCCACGTTCATTCTCGGCTGCCTGTAATTCCTCGCGGGTACGTTGGACAGTCTTACGGTAAGTGGATAGGTCTGCCTCGACTGCCGAGGGGTTGGCCTCCCAACGTTTCAAACGGTGTTTCGTCTTGGAGGCGGTCGATTCTTGAGGACGGGGTGGATTAAATGCTGTGAGTGAATCAACTAGTTGGGGTGATCGTGCCGACTTCGATGGTCCTGTACCCGTATTGGGAGTACTAACACCGCCACCTCCAGAAGTTTCAAATGGTGTATTCACCATCAATGCAGCAAGTCTTCCACCATTGGCCAATGCCATGGCATCTTCAGATGGTACAATGAATGCCATCTTATCCGGAACATCATCGGACGACTTGGAAATAATTTCATTGTCACTATTACCATCATCACCACCACCAATCAAATTCTCGTCATCAATAGTTCCACTACCATTATTATCCTCCATAATTTCATCACCATCCATAGCAGTAGCAGCACCATTAAAATCCCTCCGTTTACGATTCAACACCCTCGCCGCAGCCATATCAACCTTAATCTCATTCTTATACAATCTACGAAATCCATCCACTGCCGGGATATGACGATGACGTTTCCTCCGTTGATCTTCGGTTAATAAATCTAAGAAGGATGTCATTGATGATGGTAGTGTCGATGCATCGTATATGGCCGATGGGTCACGTTTGTTTGATGCATCGCCGTCAACACCTCCAATCCCGATGAGATTTTCGGCAATACCAAGGAGGAGGTCGGATGCCTCGAATTTGTTTTCGGTTGTGGATGATGATGATGCTTGGGTTACACCACCATTGTTGTTGGCGGAAGTGGTGTTATTGTTGTTGCCACCAGTAGCATCGCCATTATCATTAACAATATCCGCTGGATCTGCAGCTGATGAGTCAGAAGTTTGACGTGACTTATCAGCATCATCGACATCGTCATCATTTTCACTACTACCATTCTTGCTAGAATCCAAGGTAGCAGCAGCAGCTGCTGCTGCGTTGTTGTTGTTACTGTTGGGAGGACCATCTAATTCCATTGATGTGTTTGTAGATCCTGATGTGCTTCGTTCAATATCTACACCACACATGAGAAGAAAGAAAAAAGAGTTTTTGATGGGGAGGGGGGGAAGAATGATGAGGATTACATATTTCCAAGATAAGAATAAGTCTTCACAGATCAAATACATGCGGCCATAATAATAAAAAAGTACACTTACCAACACCACCCCCATCACTCATCATCGTATGACCCATCGTCATCATCCCCTGATCTCCCGAAATACCAACATCATCATCACCACCACCCATAACATTCTTCTCCTGAATCTCATCATCCTCCATGATCATCATTTCCTCCTCAAACTCACGACCGGTCATCACCACCTCTTCATTACCCACTTTAACACGTACAGTCTTGGTAGTATAATCATTCATTATGGCTTGAAGAAGTTTCTTCTTCCTTCTGGTTGGTGAGGTGGAGGAAGATAGTGGTGATGAAGTGTTATTGCCATTAGGTGGAGCGGCGCCTTCTTCGCCTGGCATACCGCCGGCAGTTTCCCCCAAAGTTGACATCATTTATGTGTATATCCGTCTGTTTTTTTTTGACAGACGACCAATTCTTATTCTTTTGTTTTTGCTGATATGCTGCTTGCTGCTACTGATGGTTGGTCCTTTCTTTTTTCTTAATAGATTGGATCGATAATCCACGATGTGGGTAGCCAAATACACGATGAGGGTAGCCAATGGTGAAAATTTGGCGGGTGGCAGATATGGTGTTGTGAGATATCCGATTAGATATGCAAAACAGATTGACGACAACACAAAGGCCCGGCAAACAACAAAATACAATGCACCATGATGACGCTAAACTGTTGTTGCTCTTACCTTGACCCTGGATCCTTGGCTTATAGCGTGCTGTAGCTGGTGTAGGAGCGAGTCCTCGTCGGCTACTTACGGCGCTTACTTTTGCTTGTCAAGGCAGGAGAGCTTGCATACGAAAAGGAATTAATAGTCACAATAATTGGAATGTAGTTGCAAAAAGTACATAGGGTCCAGTCTATCCTATTTTTAGTTACCACTCTCTAAATGTATTGCACTCTTCTATCTTCTTTGTCGAAGTTCCACGCGGCCTCTCACAAACTCCACCTCACACTTTCACTCAAGATTTGCCGCCGACAAACTGCAACTCAACAAACAAAACACTCACTCAAAGAAGCTGCTTTGCTTGCAAATTTGATCGATCCAATCATACCTTGGCTGTAGAATCATTCTTAAGAGTAGTAGCTGCATCATAACTTATCAAATAATAAACTACAAAACAACACAAAAATCATGAAGACATTTTCCAAATATGCATTCGCAGCAGCCTATCTGGCAACTGCCACAACTGCCTTTGCCCCCTCGGCATCACTCAACAACAACAACAAAATCATCACACAAACAACTACACCAACAGCAACCCAACTATTCTCCACGGTAGACGATAAAACCGAGGTACGAGAATACTTCAACAACGAGGGATTCTCTCGTTGGAATAAGATTTATTCCGACTCTGACGAGGTCAACTCTGTCCAACTTGATATCCGGAATGGTCATGATCAAACTATACAAAAGATTTTGAATTGGGTGAAAGATGATGGTGATATTAGTGGAAAGAGTGTATGTGATTGTGGGTGTGGGGTGGGTAGTTTGGCCATACCGTTGGCTATGATGGGTGAGTTTATACATATTTGGTGCAGGTTGTGTGTTGTGATCTGAGAAATCTTCTTTGAAATATCAAGTTTGTGCTAGCAGCCGCTACTACTCTTTCATTTCTTTTTTTTCGCTTATCAATCTTCATCACAATACAATTCTTTTCATACACACACACATACTACAGGAGCCGAAGTATCGGCAAGTGACATCTCCGACGCCATGGCCACCGAGGCAGCCGCCCGTGCCAAATCCCTTGGGATTGAAAATGCCAAATTCTACACCTCCGATCTTGAATCTGTTACCGGCAAATACAACACCGTAACCTGTGTCGATGTGGCCATCCACTACCCCACCGACAAGATGGCCGAGATGGTGGAACATCTCTGTTCTCTTGCCGACGATCGTGTCTTGATTAGCTTTGCACCTAAAACTTGGTATTATGAATTATTGAAAAAGATTGGTGAGTTGTTCCCGGGACCATCCAAGACAACTAGGGCATACTTGCATGAAGAACGTGTGGTACGTGATGCGTTGGAAAGGTCTGGGTTTAAGGTGGCTAGGGAGGAAATGACTGGTACCAACTTTTACTTTTCACGGCTTTTGGAGGCTAAGCGTGTGTAAATAAATTAGTATGGAGAAGAGAAAGAGAGAGATGACAGGAGGGATGAAATTAGATGCATATTGTGACGGGGAAAGAGTAAATCGTATCTCTTTGATATCGTATAGACAAAAAAGTTTTTGGTTACATTTGTTTTGTGAATAATTTGCTTTTCTTTGACAAGACATATATCAAAAAATCACAATGATTCGAATGAAAGACAATTTCAACCGAACACAAGTTGATAAAATTGGTGCAGCCTGCGTGTGGTGGTCCTCTCACGGCTCAATGATAGCACCCATGCCATATTAGTCAAAGCAGGATTTCAATCCATTAGTCAGATTTAGATTTGCGTGCCTTCTTCTTTGCAGGCTCTCCCTTGACTCTGTGAGGGACGTCACTTTCTTCCACTGAATAGGCAGCACACATGTCCCTCCAGTCCTGAGATAATGAATGAATAGGGCAATGAGACACAAACGTTAGAATATGGGTATAATCTACCATATTTCAAATAGAAAGTAGACAAGGAAAAACAAAACTCACCTTCATGCTCAATGCCACAATGGCCTGCTTGGGATTAGGAGTCTCCGTTTTATTTTCTTTCGTCCTAACCACCGGACCAGGTTCCAACCCATACTCCTCTGCCTCCTTCAATCCACGTGTCTTAATCTCTGCCGTACCCGCCTTGATGGCAAATGAAAAATGAAAAATATTCTCCACAGTCTGTGTAAAGCTCTTGGGATTGAAAAGACATTGTGTGGCATCAACTTTGGTAGCCTCGGCCATAAACTTCTTCTCGCGTTTCATCAACTCCCTTTCATCATCAATATTCTCCTCTTGACTAAGTTGTGTCATGTACTGACCAACACGTTCCTTGGCATTATCAAATTCCTCCTTGGTACGCTGCGTAAGTGTCTTGCTAATAACCTTGATATGCTGCTCTACTGCCGATAACTCATTCCCATCACCCATCTTCTTCTTCTGTTCCATATCTTCTGGTTCATCCTCTTCCAATCCATCTTCCTCATCATCCATCATATCTGACTTCTTTTTACGTTCCACCTTCTTCCGTTCTTTAGGCTTATACTCTGCATCAAGTGGACCGTATAAAAAGGAACAGTTGGTGGGTAATGAACTGAAACAAACGCCGACTTGAAATCCAAGTCCCTGCCAATTGAATTGGTTGATACCATTGGATTTGATAGAGCCCTTCTTGACAAGATTTTGGGCTAGTGTGATGGCATCGTAGCGTGGAACCTAATCATGTGGAAAAAATATAGGAGATGATGAGAGGAAAGTATTAATGAGATCAGCATTTTTTACAAAAATGGGGCACACCCACACCACACCCTCTCAAAAATTATTATTATTTCATCATTGGCCGTCGTGTACCAAGATTATGTTACTCACCTGAATAATCTTTTCCACCTCCCTAGCAGCCTTACTAGTAATAATATCCAGATTTTCCGAATCCAACACGGCCTCACGTGTATACCGTACATCATCCCATAGTGCATTATTCTTCTCTCTCCATGATAGCACCCCTCCCCCTCCTGAAGATTTTTTGTTGTTGCTCTGTTGCTGTTGTTCATCATCACTACTGTCATCGTTGTCATTGTTACCCCCTCGTGCACCACCAGCCTCAGCGGCGGGAACATCCATGGTAATATCATTATGCAACTCCCTCTGTCTCCTTCGTAATACACGTCGATCATTATCAGTTTGACCAGCCATAACACGTACTCGCTTCTTCTTCTTCTTTTTCTTCTTCTTCTTTTTATTATCATGTTGGTTCATGTCATCATCTTCATCATTATTGTTGTCGTTATCGGAGGGGGCAATGTCTTCGTCGGGATCGTAGCTTCCATTTTCACGATTTTCGGATGTGATTATTACATCATCGTTGTCTTCGGGACTTCGTTTTGCCATGGTTGTTTGATGGTTGTAATAGTGTTATCAGCAGTGGTGGTCAGAGCACTAAGGAGCAACTTAGACTTAGGAACGTGAAAAATAAAAATGCCGACGCCATGGCCATGGTGCAGAGAGAGACCGGGTTTATTCCCTGACCGGTTATCATATCTATTTTTGGCGGGGTTTCTGCCTTCTGCCTTCCAAAAAGTTTGGCAGGTTTCCATCAGCTTACAGCTGCAAGTAAACCTAAGGTGCCTTAGTCAACTCGGAAGGCGGCGGCAGCGCAGTAACACCGGCTCTATTAAGTCGAAGAGGAAGTGAATTGTGCAGTGGTCTCTCGGCTGCTGGTCTGGTCACGTGCAAGGTCCAAGGGGTGTTGTCGCTCTTGATTGCATATTGACACGCGTCAGGTTTAGTTGATCATAAAGTACATCATCATCTCTTGAAGTCTAAACTACCACCCTGTTGCCAAAACGTACACCAGACATCAAAGAATGAGGACAGCAATTTTACTACTTGCACCACTGCTCTCGCTGCAATGGTGCAGCAATGAAGTCATACTATTTGTCGATGCCGACGAACTGTTCATCCCACGGGTTGATCGAACTCATCATGATGGGAATGTAAAG
>JALLBI010000413.1:0-12169 GCA_036940125.1 Mediolabrus comicus
AGACACTTGGTGTATCGGGAATGGACTGAAGAGATGCAACTAATCGCAGATGCCATCGAGAAAGAACTTGTGAAAAACTTTTCCTCCGACAACGGTGTAGACATTACAGTCCGTCTGAATGAAATGGAAGTTGTTTCATTTTACGATTCAAAGAGAATTACATTCCATCGAGATCAATCCTACAGTGAACATGGAGAGTTTATGGCAAATAATTGTCAAAAGCAACACACTTGTACATGCATATTTGTTCTGGGAGACGATCGAGTACTTGAATTTCAGGCATATTTGAATAAGAAGAAAGAGGTTGATCATCCGGAGGCTAAGAAGTCGATTAGACTTACAAACGGTGCGTTATTTTTCTTGCACCCGGAGGACGAGGCAGATGCCGTAAGGGAGTTATTCGAGATGGACAAGCGATCACACTTCAAACATCGTAACAATGGAGTGGTGGGTAATGGTCAATTGAGTGTTGGGCTTATTTTCAGAACTTGCGTACAAACGAGGACTGTTTACAAAGGAACGGGACAGCTTGTTCTAGACTCGGAGCCAACAGACACGGCAATTCTATGTGAACAAAAGTTGAATGAGTATTTAAAGTGCTGGACAAAGAATCTGATGGATGACTATCTTAAGAACAAGTATTTGGCAATGAAGGAACGGCATTACAAACGCAAGAGCACCGATGAAGCAGTAGATGGTGGACACAAGAGGGCCAAAAGGTGTGATGACTGACGACTTATATTCAATGATCCTACGAGAGATGATACTTAGTACTCATAACAAGCGTGATAAGATAGACATGAGTGTGCTGATGGTATTAGAAAATGTCTAAGTAGATAGCAGACCAATTATCCCCTTGACCAATTTAGGGGAGTAGAATTCAATGTTGTTTAAAGTAATTAAAAGGAAATACAAGATTTATCATCTTGTAGCCCCTCTTTGAGTTTGTGGGAGCACTTTCGCACCAAAATTATTCACTCTGACCTCAGATCTCACTATCGGAGCTTTCTCTGTCCGATTCCTCGTCTTCTTCTGTTATGTAGTTCAATTCCTCGCTGCTTTCGTTGTCAGATTCTTCGTCTTCGCTTTCATCGTCGGTGGATTCCTCGTGATAGGGCCTAGGGTGAGCATGTTCCTCCATTAGTCTATCATATTCTTCTTTTGAAGGTGGTTGGTAGAATCCTCTGTAGGTATTCACTTGACTGTTGATCACTTGCAATTCCTCAATATATTTCGCATAGTCATCGCTTTCTCTATCTGGCTCTGGATCTAGCCAGTTCACTTCGCAAGGTCTGCTATTATCAGTTACCCATCGATACCCAATACGAGATCCCGCTTCAACACAGCGAATCCAGAATGGAGGCGACTCATAAACATCCATAAAAGTAGGTCCATACCATTGTGGAGAATCTTCCGATAGTCTCCCATGCCAATATTTCATTTTTAGTGCTGGGCGTTGTTTTTTAAGTAGGTAGATTGCTCTGATTAGATCAGGTGCATCGGAGATGCGCTGAAACTCGTAACCCCAACCGCCGTAGACCTTCTCTGGAAGGCGGAGAATTTTTAGAGATAAGAAATCATTTTCACCAATATCCCGAATATCTCCTGTGACAAGCGGTGCGTTTAGTAATTCCAACTCCTTCAGATGTGGGAAGTCTGCAAGTTCCATGAAGTTACCCTCAACACGACCAATCTTCACCCTTTCAAGAGTGTCTTTGAGCACCCTCAAACTATTGATGTTTCCAGTCAAGCGAAGATTCATATCACATTCCAACTCTTTGAGCAAAGGCAATCCAGCAAGCATGCCCAGATCAATTTTTATATAAGGACATCGCTCGATGCTCAATTTCTGAAGCAGTGGGAAGTTGAAGAAGACAGGATATCTACCATTTAATTCCTCACGAATTTCCAATGTACGCAGCTTTCTAAAGTTGGATATTATTTCGATATCATGTGATTTCCAATCGCCACAATATCTAGCAGCCTCCTCTTCATCTGGATCTTCACCATCGCTCCATTTGTATCTATATCTGAAACCGGGATCACCGATCGTAAGTTGCTGCAGATTTGGCAGAGCTCTCGTCATAACTCTCATTGCATTGTATTTCCCCTCACCCTCAACAAGATAATCATTAGGAACAAGTGCTATCTTTGCCGCTTCCATCGATTTTTTGTTGATACATCGGGAATGCATAATACCATTGACCGGAAGGAATTCGAGGATATTTGCAAGCTCATCGACACCAAGGGCACCAAAACTAGCCAATAAATTGTCCGTCGTTGCCAACGCATCATTAGCTGCTCGGTCTTCACCATCCAGCCGTTGTTTCTTTGTTGTGTGAGACATTGTTTATCAACATGAAAGATGTTGAGCAAGTAGTAAGCCACAACCACTGCGAGAGAGTTTAACTCTACCGTTTGTTGTTGCAGAGAGCTTTTATCACGTTGACCTCCGGCTATTGGAAGAAGTGAGGTGCGTGGTGCTTCGAGATGCTCGCTTTGAGCTTGTGTGGTTGTGGCTTAGCTACTACATAAAGAGGAATTAATACTCAAAATTGCGCCAGTGCTGCAATCATCCAGACATCTCTCTAGAGTAGTTTGACGAGCTAGAGTAATCTCGGCTTGAATCGTCCCTCACACCAACAGCGTATGTAGTCTATGGTTGTTCGACTTATGATCATTATTCTACACTCTCATTATCAGATTCCCATCCGATGAGCCTCCTGTATTCCTCCTCTATAGGCGGCTGATGGAATCCCCTGCACAATCCTACTTGACATTGAATCACTTGCAATTCCTCAATGTATTTCGCATAGTCATCGCTTTCTCTCTCTGGCTCTGGATCTAACCAATTCACTTCACAATGCGTGTCGCCTGAATTTGTCCATCGGTATCCAACCCGTGATCCTGCTTGAACAAAGTAAATATCGAATGGGGGTGTATTATAATCGTCTGCGGAGTCATACCAATCTGGAGAATGTTCCGACAACTCTCCATACCAATCTTTCAACATTGATAGCGCTGGACGTTGTCTGTCGAAGAGGTAGACTGCCCTGATTACATCAGGCACATCAGAAATGCGTTGAAACTCGTAGCCAACACCACCATAGACACCCTTTGGGAGAATGAGGGACTCCAGTGATGAGAAATCACTCCCTCCAATGTCCCGGATATCTCCTGTTACGGCTGTACGTTCTTCATTTATTAAACCAGTGTTGTCTAAAACTAACTCTTTCAGATGTGGGAAGTCTGCCAGATCCATGAAATTCCCCTCAACATTGTGACTGCATATAATGCACACCCTTTCAAGTGTGTCTTTGAGCACTCTCAAACTGCTGATGTTGCCAGTCAAGTCACTATTGAACAAACAATGTAACTCTGTGAGCAAGGGAAATCCAGCCAACATCTCCAGATCCCATTTTAGACTGTAGCAATCTATACGCAGTTTCTGTAGCATTGGAAAGCTATTGAATATAAAAGGGTATCTCCCATTCAATCCTGTATCAATTTCTAACATTCGCAACTGGCTAAAGTTGGATATGATTTCGATATCAAGTGATGTCCGGTGAGCAGTTCGAGCAGCCAGACTTTCGTTTGGATCCTCCCCATCGTTCCATTTGTGTCCCTCGCCGAGATCAACGATCGTAATTCGCTGCAAATTTGGCATCGCTCTCGTCATCACTCCCACGGCGTTATATTTCCCCAAGCTATAAACAATGAAATCAGTAGGTGGGACCATCGTTTTCTGAACTGCCTCCATCGATTGTTTGTTGATGCGCCGAGAACGCAGGATCTCTTCAATCGGGAGGAATGCGAGGATATTAGCAAGCTCGTCGACACCGAGGGCACCAAAAGTAGCCGAGGAAAAATCATCATCGACAGCCATCATCACTAACGTATCGTTACTCTGATGGCCTTCTTCTAGTAGCATTTGATTCGTCTCTTGCTGGGACATCATTAGCTCGGAGCTCCGAGCGGTCAAATGAGAGGCTCGAGTAGCAATTAGAGAAGTGGAAAAGGAGCGAAAAGAGGAAAATCAAGAACAAAATCACAACCCGCCACGGCAGCGCAGCACAACCAACAATGGGTGATGAAGAGGAAGAAGATTATGGTGCTCTCATTTACAGGGAGGCCCCCAACTCAGGAAGCAAGAGGCAGCGGCTGTGCCTGTGGCGGCTGCTGCTACGAAAAGTGTCAAGAAAAGGAAGAAGGACTCGACCGCTGCTACTTCAACTCAACGGTATGCAACTTCAACTCGGACGAGTTCCGCTGCTGCTCGTAGTAAAGCAGCTGTGGATAATTTACAGAGGAAGGGTACAAGGAAGAGAAAATCGGCAGGAGAGGATGGAGCACAAGTTCCGAAAAAACTTGCCAGATATGGTATGCTCTGCTGATGGATGCTCAGGAGTATGCATCAAGCATGGGGCAAAGACCAAACGATGCAGCAGTGAAGGATGCACAAACCAAGCTCGGAATGGTGGAGTGTACATTAGGCATGGGGGGCAAAGAAGAAACGATGCAGCAGTGAAGGTTGCACAAACATAGGTAAGAAAGGAGGAGTGTGCGTCAAGCATGGGGCAAATGTCTAAACAAGTGATGCAGCAGTGAAGGATGTACTAAATAGCTCAGCAGGGAGGAATGTGCATCAAACATGGAGCAACGTAGACAAAGAAACGATGCAGCAGTGAAAGATGCACAAATAGTTGTGAGAGGAGGAGTGTGCAAGAGACTGGTGCAAAGATTAAGCGATGTAGCCGCGAATGAAGTAAGAATCAAAGTAAATAGAGAGGAATGTGCGAGAGACGCGGGGAATACATCACATAACAAACGAAGAATCTACTACTTTTATATCGTGCTTTTGATCCGAATTCGAAAGCGCTGATAAAAGAAGACGTCTATAATTTCATCAATAATGGTATTTAGATTTAGCTCTTTCCTGAAGAGTTTACCATTCTCCTCTCTCTGCAGCCTTTTCTGCTTTCTCCCTCTCTGCACTTTTCGTTTCATCCACAGCAGACTGGTATGCACGAAGTGCAGCGGCATAATCTTCTTTGCTGGCATGTCCATCTGCATAAAGTTGCCTGAGCTGTTTCAGCGATTCATTATATCCGAGGTTGGCAGCGATATTGAAATGTTTCTTTGCTCTCTCGAAGTTGCCTTTGTGCCGCGCTATACATCCCAGATTGTGTCTAGCGTCGGGATGACCGCCAATGGCAGCCTCTTCCATATGATAACCTGACTTTATAAAATCCTTCTCGACACCCGACCCCTTCCAATACATCGTTGACAAAAGATAATGCGCATTCGTATCACCCAATTCAGCTGCCTTTGGCAAATATTTAAATGCACCTTCGAAATCCCCCTTTTCACAGAGCTCTCTACCCAGTTGTTCCAGTGCAGCTGGATCGTTTTTCTTTATTCTTTCCATTCTGTTCTTCTCTGCTTCTTCTTTTGTTTCTGGCACTGGTTCTCGACAGAATGCACATCTATGCTCCAGTCCTGCTTCATTCTCACGGTTCCAATTGGCATACTCACATCCTTTGCAGATTGTTTTGCTACAGCATGCATTCATTATTGATTTCGTGGGATCCAGCGACAGCGGCAAACAGCAGATCGGGCACTCTCCCAAGTGACTGCCGTTGGGTTGTCCAAACAAATCACGATCACGCAACTCTCGAAGCCGTATCATCTTATCAACGGCACGAGACATCAGGTGGTGGTCTGCCACATTCTCCTTGCTCATGTCAGCGGTAGATTCTGCAGAGTTTTGTAGTAGGTTTTTATCTCCGCTGCAGTTGAGATGCGTTGGTTTGAAGTCCAAGCAATGGTGATGGATGCAGTTGTGCTGAAGCGCTGTTCTTTGAGGTGTTCACCTTCCACACCGAATACAAAAGAAAACTTCAAGGACAGACTATTCAATGCTTTGAGCTCTGAATTTATTACAAACGCAGCACAGACAAAACTTTCATAATCTATTTTGTCAACTGTTGTGAAAAGGTTCAACTCGCATCGCCAAAAGCAAAAGTGTACCTACTTATGCACGCATAAACTATCCGGCAGGTTCAGATACTATAACAGCTTGGATATCAACACGTAGATTGCATCATGCCATCGTCAGCAGCTGCAGATGATGAAGAATACACGGTGGAAGAAATCCTTGACTGGAAGACCGTCGGTGGCAAAGATAAATATCTCATCAAATGGAAAGGTTACCCTAAACCGACATGGGAACCAGCATCCAATCTAAATGAGTCGGCACTCGAAGATGCATTGAATCTGAAAGAAAGAAAAAGTGTGGAAGCTGCTGCACAGAAGAGAAATGCCGCTCCAAAGAGAAGCAATAACAACAAGAAGAAGAGAGTATTGCCAAAAGAAGATAAAAAGGCAACCGGTAAAGCATCCAAAAAGAGGAAGGTGGTTAATCAAACGAAATGTTCTGATCCAGGTGAGAAAAAGAGCCAATCGACAGAAGATGATAAAGTTTCTCCTAAAAAAGTTTATTGGAAGAAGTATTATTGCTCTGCTGATGGATGCACAAATCAAGTCATCAATGGAGGAGTGTGCGTTAGGCATGGTGCAAAACATAAACGATGCAGCAGTGAAGGATGTACAAATAATGTTGTAAGAGGAGGAGTGTGCATCAGGCATGGGGCACAGGTCAAACGATGCAGCGCTGAAGGATGCACAAATTTTGCTCAAAAGGGAGGAGTGTGCATTAAGCATGGGGCAACACGGATAAAGAAGCTATGCAGCAGTGAAGGATGCACAAATAAAGCTAAACGAGGAGGAGTATGCATTAGGCATGGAGCAAAGAAAGGAGGGACAAGGGCACACCAACATCCAAACGAGAGAAAACACAAATCTTTGAACGAGCTTAACGCAGCTGAAGCCAATGTCGTGAAGACTACTGAGGCTGACAGTGATGAGGCTAGCGCTGCTGTTGAAATTGTCGGCAAAGAGAATGAAACCGAAACCCGGAGGAAGCCTTTGACCGAGGCAGAGACGGAAGATAGGGTGGTGGAGGAGGAAGCGCCTCTCCCTGTTGATCATTCTGCAGATGCAGTCTTGGATGGTCTCGCAGAAAGAGGATACTTGGAGCAGCCAAGTAGGCTGAAGGAAGATGGCTTGCCTCTAGAAGCACAAATAGAAACAAGATCCGAGGAGGCCTACAACACCCTTTGTCTGGAGACTGATGCCGTGGAAGGCACATTGAAGGATGTTCAAGAGGTAGAGAAAAGGTTGCAATCAGAGATTGAACGTTACAAGAAAGAGAACAACTCTTTGAAGGAGGAGAATGATGCTGTGAAGGCTCGTTTAATGGATACCCAAGAAGATTTGGACATTCAGCACGACACAACAAATCAAATGTTAGTCACATTGGGCTGGTGGCACCGTCGCTTTGACAAGCTAAGTGCGCTTGCAGAGGCAGCTGGAGTGGACGCAGCAGTGTTGAAATCAATTCGAGATGAAACCGATGGGAGATAACAAGTAGCATGTATTTAGTATTAATCTGGATTCTTATCTTATTGCTATTCGACTTTCATCGAAGTACAAAATAATGTGATGGGCAGTAAAGAATTATAGGTGATCAAATATGTACACGCTGCAGTGAGATGATGCAGCACTTTGTTCTTTGAAGAGGTGGTGCGGAGGTGATCACCTCACACCAGAACACAGAAGAATACTTCAAGGACAGACGCTTCAATGCTTTGAGCTCTGATTTATTAGAAACGCAGCACAGACAAACCTTCCAGAATCCTTTTTCTCAACTGTGTGAAAGGTTCAACAGACTAAAACAGAAAACAGAACACTTCGCCAAAACCCAACCAAGACGCGGCTGTGCTCTACCTGTATGTCTCCAACTACAGGAGTCTATCAGCAAGGTTCGCCTCGAGAGATATTATATAACATATATCAACACGTAGATTACTATGCCATCGTCAGATAAAGAGTACGCGGTAGAAAGAGTTGTTGACTATAGGAAGAACAATAAAGGAATTGATGAGTATCTCATCAAATGGGTGGGTTATCCATCTAATAGGAACACATGGGAACCAGCGTCCCATCTAAATCCGGCGGCACTGAAAGAAGCATTGGATTTCAAAGAAGAATGGGAAGCTGAATTACATGACAAAGAATTATTCAGACAACCCGATGGTAGTCATCTCGGGGAATGCCCACTCTGCTTCTTGCCGATGCCGCTTCATCCAGACAAATATACATTTTGGCCATGCTGCAGCAACATTATTTGTGATGGCTGTATTCTTGCCAATAATATGAGCAATGGAGGTGATAGGTGCCCATTTTGTCGAGAGCCGATGTCATCTGGGGAAGAAGAAAGCAAGAAGAGAATAATGAAGAGGATAAAGGCAAATGATCCGGCTGCTATGAGAGAAATGGGTACAAAGTGCTTGGGAGAAGATGGTGCTTTTGAATATTTGACAAAAGCAGCTGAATTGGGAGATTTGGATGCGCATTATGAATTAGGAGATATGTATTGGAGGGGGGAAGGAGTTGAGGAGGACGACGAAAAGGCACTTTATCATTTGGAGAAGGCTGCCATTGGTGGCCATCCCTTCGCTAGACACAATCTTGCAGGTTATGAGATGGACAATGGCAACATCAAGAGAGCAAAGAAACATTTTATCATTGCTGCCATCCTTGGATATGAGGAGTCAATGGAAGAGCTCCGGGAGTTTTACTCAGACGGAAACATCACCAAAGAGGACTTTGATGCAACTCTTCGCAAACACCAGTCTGCTATTGATGAAATGAAAAGTCCTGAGAGGGAGGAAGCATACGCCTATTTCTACACGGACAGCTGAACGGAAGTGAGGTTCTAATCGATTTCAGTATACTACATAGTTTCCCTTGCGATGGCTCTTTGTTGTTATTATTTGAAAGGCTTAGAGGGGAATGATCAGAAGAAGAGCAAACAGAACCATCTGCTTTTTTTACATCTCGATGAATGAAACGTTGAGTGGCTTGTGTACTTTGGAATGTATATATGGCCGGTCCTATCCTAAGGGCAGCAGCGGAAGCGAATAGTATTCGTCGGGAAAATTAAGCCATGGTGGCTGAAATAATGGAGATGCGCAAGAAGAATTGGAAATTCGACGAGAGCGAGTGGCTCAACTTGCTTCGATGACAAATATTTGGCAAGGTCGTTTTGAGGAGGTGTTTGAGTTAGCCCGAGCTGCGGGAGTAGCGGATGTGGCAGTGTTGAATTCAATTCGAGAGGAACTGATGGGAGATGACAAGGTAGCATGTATTAATTAATCTGGATTCATATCTTCGGCAAAACTCAGATAGCTCTTCCAACAGTGCTTTAGTGGATTGGTTTTCGCTCATGTTGTTACCATGCAAAGCTTCTCTCATAGTAGGCTCTCTTAGAAACACAACAACAGCTAGCTTGTTTGTAGCAAAGAGGGGAGGTCAACGCGAACGAGTCTACAGTCGGAATTAGTACACTACTTTCCGCCACGCCTAAGATGTGTACCACAGAAAAGTTGAAGAGGCGAATAATCTCTCCCTACACTTCATCCGCTCCTTTCCATCGACTCTTTCTTCAGCATGGAAACGCACTGTATCGATAGTCTCCCATGCAGTGCTTTGACACACATTGCCAGCTTCCTCGCCGTGCCATCCAGGGCGTTGTTCGCTGTTGCAATCTCGACCTCCTACGCCGAGTTGGCGAATGCGGATAGATTAGCAATTGTTGGAACTGAGTGGAATCATATTCTTGACTTCGGGGATATCGAAGAAGAAGGTCTCGCTGCAAAGCTAACTGATGATCACATTAGAGATGTTCTTCTCTGTGTCGATGCCGTGAATAGGGTGACACGTCTGATGCTAACTGGTTGTATTAACGTAACCGGTGCCGGATTGGAGCCGCTACGGGGCTCATTGGCGTTTGAACAGTTAGATCTGAGTAGAACGTGTAGATTCACAATCTCACCCGATCATGTGCTGCCTATTCTCGATAGTATAATTGATCAAGAGAGATGTGCACTGAAAAATGTACATTTCCCACGGTTGTGGCGTAGCCTCTCATCGAGAATGGGTCTGATTTCCAACAATTCATGTTAAGATACAATCAGATGTGGGCTCGACGGCAAGATGAACTGAACTGCTCCAAATGTAGTGCGAGCCTTCCCCAACGCAATGAAAACTATGGACAAATGTTACCACCGCGGTGGGTGCACGATGTGGGAGGGCTTTGGATTCAACCAGAACGACCAGAACGAATTGGAAATATGGGCAGGAATTCGCTGGGAACCGACATGCATACGTGCTACAAATGCTTGAAGCATTACTGCCGGAATTGTGAGATTATTGAGGGTGACCTGGAGAAACTGCTTGATTACTGTCGCAATTGTGACAAGATGTATTGTGGAGATTGTGTACCAATACTAGGCTGTCAAACTTGCAACAACGACAACGCGGAAAGTTGCAGTAACTGCGCCCCGAAGGAACAAATATGTGGTGTCTGCGGTGCATTTTATTGTGAGTCTGATTTTAACCCTTGCAATTCATGTGGTGTTTTCTGTAATATTTGCTCTGATAGCGATGAAGCAACCATAATATGTGAGGAATGCAATGAATGTCTTTGCGGTGATTGCAGGAGTCAATCTCGAAGTAAAGAAATCAATTGTTGCAGCAGTTGCCCTGAACATGAAGCGTTTTGCAATGGCTGCAGAGTAAGGCATCTTTCTGAATTCCTTCATTGCAACGAATGCGTTGGTTTAGCTAAGATCCACCTCCTCGAGGAGAAAATTGGAGGGCTGACGGAGAAGAATAAAGAGCTCACAAAGAAGAATAAAGAATTGACCGACATAAACGAGCAATTGAGGGGTAAAATCAAAACGATTATGAAAATTGAAGGCGAGACGGAGCAGCATCAACTATAAACAACACTATATCGCTGCTTTTGAAATAGCTTACTGTGAAGAGCATGTGCACCCTTGGCAACACACTGTCTATTAAGACTTTAATAATATGTTTGCATTAAGCCCCTTCTTTCATCCTTAATCTTCATCTGCTTCGAATGAAAACGCAACCTGTTTATCACGTTGACATTTAATTAAACAATTTGATTAATTGTTAACCAACTTTCACTCCCTCCAAGCCAACTAAAAGAGAAAGAATCCTCCCTCCCTTCCTCCTTCCCCAATATTAATCTCTCCATCAATCACTCTTCACTTCTTCTATTATCTAATAAGTACCATCAGCACACCATCCCTATCTATCATTCTATCCACCAAAGGGGACAAATTCTCCATCCAAATCCAAAAATACGGCATCTCCATTAACACCAAATTTACTAACAATCATTTCGGCAACTTCTTCAAGATGATCACCTGTTGTGTGTTTGTTTGCAGTAATATAACAAATAGATGTTTAGTAGGCACAGGATTTCAGGACAGCGCAGATAGAGGAGGAGCACACGACATAAACCATCAAATCAACATCAACAAAAAACATCAACACAACTTACCCTGAATAATAATCTCTTTATCCTTCACACTACTACTCCCAGCAAACCTCTTTGAAAAAGCCTTTGATGCATCCTTCAATTTAATCCCAGGCGCCGTATCCAACCCGACTACATGAGTCACTGCCTTTTTACGATTACGTGATATCTTTTGTACAATAACACGTGTATCAACTTTATTCACCTTTTTCGCTGCCGCTCCACGTCGTTTTTTAGTTTTGGAAGATTTGGAAGAGTCTAATCCCATCCCCTCCATTTGTTCACTCACACCCTCCACACCCTCACCCTCCTCCTCCTCATCGTCGTCATCATCACTATCAGAATAATACGGATCACACGGCTCCTCCCCATACTTCTTCACCAATGCCATAAACAATTTATCTTCCTTACCAGAATATTTTGTAAGTATACCATCAATCCCATCTAATTTGTCTGGTTGATATTTGGTGTAGAATGCTGTTAGACGTTCACGGGTTGTCCATGGTGCTGTTGGCTTTACTCCTCCTCCTCCTGCCCCCTCACCATCATCATTATCAGCAGCATCATCAGAAGAGGAGGGACGATCACCATGCAACCTCCCCAATAAATCAGGATGACATTTCTTCAACCACGGCAAACAATGTGTTTCAAAGTCGGGTCCGTATTCACAATATTCAGGTGGCATACCGCAAGCGT
>JALLBI010000415.1:0-11551 GCA_036940125.1 Mediolabrus comicus
GAAGAGAGAGCGGGAGGTTGATAGGTAGGCGGTTGCTCCCTTCAAACACAAGCCAACAAAGAGAGAGAGAAGGCAACAAATATTAGCAAAGCTGTGATGGTATGGTTCTACTCATCGACTACACATGGTATCATGCAGTTAACGATCAGCACAAACTGAATGATGTGTTGACAGCAGCCGCAAAGGAACAGCAACAGCTCCATGCTATTGAAGCTGATATTATCTATTCCGAATCACAAGGCATATCGGTCATGGGTCATCCACCCCAAGTAGATGGTGAGCTGGCGCTATCTTCGCTGCTGCAACAAGTTCACCAATCCAACTTCCAGCAGCAGCAGCAGCTACACTCCACCAAATGCAACATTCTAAAGCTAGACTTTAAATCAATGAAGGCCCTGAAATCTTCCCTCAATGAAATACAAGATTACTTGAAGAAATTGTCGCCTCAACTTTATTCACAGGTTTGGATAAATGCTGACATTCTGAAAGGTCCTGGTGTTGGCGAAGATATGAAGCCAAAGTTTGACGCAGTGGAGTTTATGGAATTATTAACAACAGAAACTCCCGTGACTGCCTCGACGACGCTCTCTATCGGTTGGACTACATCATTAACTGACAGCAGGGCTCCCTACACACAAGGCATGGTCGATGAAATGATAACATTGCTTGCACCCTATTCGAATATGAATATTACATTTCCAATCCGTGCGTCTTCATTAAGGAGTTCATGGAAGGCATTGAGTAATCTGTATAATAACGAGGTCGACAAAAGTAAAAAGTGGACGGTAACTTTGTGGTGGTCGCTGAGAAGTGAACAACATTGTCTGTCGAGAGAAGAAATGAATTGGATCCATAACCTGTTGGAAAGGGGTGATCCAGCATTGCATAATCGCACATACTATGACCTAGTTGATTTCTCACCAACATAAACAGTAATTGAGTACTACCATATACAGTTATTCATTCTAATGTTGCTGATTAGGAAGCAGGTTATGGCGAAAGATGTTCCTGTAAAAGCAAACATGTCTATATCATTGGCTTTCTACCACGAGTATCTTTCCTCTCACCCCATGCATTCTTAATCAGCCCTTGGTTGTATTTCTGGATGAATTCAAAGTTGTATTTGGTATACTGTAGGTCAAGCAGCTTGTCTTCTTCAGTTCGCAAACGGTTAGTCGTGCTCGCAACATGTCTGCTGCTATTCGATCGCTTCTTCCCGTTGGTTGTGGTTGATATTATAGTTTTGTCATCTGGTTCTGGTGTGTTGTCATCATCTGGATCGATAAAATCACTGTCAACAATTGTTCGAACCGTAGGTTTCAATACTGTTACTCTTTGATGGAGTTCAAGAGCCTCATCGGTAGCAAAGTCCAATTTGAATTCAGGGATTTCATTATCTAGCAACAAATGCTCACGATAGCTACTGTCCTCCTTGCAAAATTGGCAATCCTCGTCGTTGCAAACAGCTCCATTCTCAGGACCAGTTCTCATCTTGCTAGTTGCAATCATGATAGGGTTCGAGCATAGTCGGTTGAGCTCAATTTCTTCTTTGTCTCGAGTTTTATTTCGATTTTCATATTCGTAGCGCATGAGCTGCTCTGCGTGTCTCTCGTTGTAGCGATGTTTCTCTATTCGTTCCTGGTCAGCCATTCGGGTTCTTTCACGGATCCCTCTTTGATAAACTAACCTCTCCTCTTTGAGCTCCTTTGCCTCTATGTCTGCCTCACTTTTGCAGAGTTTTGACCTCTGATCAAGTGCAGTATTGACGACTTCTTCTTGACCTCTACACTGCTCATCAATCATTTCAATTACTCTCGACAGATCTCGAGGGTATTCTTTTCTACCGTCAGGGAGTAGTTGGGCATATTCAAGTTTCTTAAACTTCAGTGGCGCTGGTGGGGGAGGTTTGTACACTTCAGTGTTCTCGGCGGTGGCAAATGTGCTTGGTTGGGTAACAGTTCGTCGATCTCGCAAAGCTCTGTCATTTGGTGGTGCAGACGAAGAGCTGCTGGAGCGTGATTGCTTTGGAGTATTGGGTGTCAATAGCTCGCATCTTGGGTGCGCAGAGTTGGCGTGAGACTCAATTGCAGCTAAAGTATTGAACTTTCGCTGCGAATTGCAGAAGGGACATGAGTAAATTACCCTATTCCAAGGCAGTTTCCCAACATTGTGAGCTCGGCCCCAATGAGCATACATCCCTTGGATTGTGAAATCTCCCTTTTCGCAGTCAGGACAGTGGCACACAACTGGCTTTGATTGCAGTGGTTTCTGTTTACTGGCGTTTTCTTGGACTTTCGTTTTGTCGACGCTGACGCGGCTTGGATACTTTCGTTGATCACTAGTCTCATACCTCTCCTGTTGAACTGAAGAACGTTGCCCAGATACGTAATAAGACTTCATGAAACATACACTGCACATTCGAGAGTTATACATACAATCCGCTGAGCACTTGGGGCATTTGAACTTGCTCTCGGGCTCTGATGTCGGCTGAGAGCTTCTGAAGTCGATGTTGGAAGGCTCTGGTTCGGGTTTTGATGCGAAAAGCTCTTTTGCGCTATCTTCTACTCCTTCTGTTCCAATACGAGACGTAGCTACGCTGGGCTTCTGAGAAGAGCGGATACCAATGAAGGCAGAGGTGGGTAGCTGCTTTTGCAATTTGCTAGGAGATGCGACGATTGGTTTTGTTGATATTGGTGATATTAAGACAATTGAACGTCCTCTGTCTCTATTTCTGGATATGGGAGAAAATCTAGTCATTGGACTTTGTGGCGGTTTCTTTGGCCCGGAAGCTGAATTGTGAAAGTTGATGTATGTGACTTCGGTATCATCAACGTCGTCGTTGTCGTCATTCTCGGGAGGATTCAACCGAGCTCTCTTCTTTCGGTGACCATTGTCGTCTGAATCAGGATCATCTTCTTCATGCTGTGCCACAGCTGTTTTGATGTGTTCATTTTCACCAGCGATAAATCCTTTAACCATGTTGAGAGGAACAGTGTCATGAATATGCCTCTTCTTTCCATCATAATGAATTTTCACAGCGGGCTCCTTTTTATCAAGCATGACCTTCTTCACAGTTGCCTTGTATAACGTATCATCGCCACTCCACTCAACGTAAATGCGAGCCCCTGACTGCAACCTTTCCACGTCCATTTCTTCAACTTCTTGTTCCTTTTCACCTCCGTCATTACCTGAAGATGGACTCGATGGAGCGCTTTCTTCTCTCATATATTCCACAGACTCCTCTGCTATAGGCTCGTACAACACTACTTTTTTGCTGTCGTAAGGAACAGAAGAAATTGTACGGAAATGTGCAGTGCAACATCCATCACATTTCGTTTGTGCCTGCTTCTCACATCCAGTTACCATACATATGGTTCTTATCTTCCGTCCCTTCTCAACGCGCTTGGCTTGAGGGCATAGTTTGAGTGAACAGCCTGGGATAGATTGCAATCGTGATAGATTTCGTTGGAAGTGACGCTGAAATACAGTTTCGCCGTCCATAGAGGGTGGGGGGGCGTCAACTTCCTTCTGTATGATACGCATAGCCACTTTCCGAGATGGCCTTTCATCCATAATCTGATCTACAGGTGATCTGTTGAAGATATTACCTTCATTATTGTAGCTGGTTTCCAAACTGACAGTACTTTTTTCAGCGTTTGGTTCCATGACATTACTTTCAAAGTCTTCTAAAATTCGCTTTCCAGTATCTTCAAAGAAGTGCTCGATTGCAACCTCGGCATCTTGACTAAATTGATAGTGATCTGATCCATAAAATACGTCATAATGATCTCTAATCCTATCATCGCCATAAGTCTTGAAATCAAATCGACGAGTTACTGCCTTTTTGTACATTCTAAACCACTTCCTCAAACTTTTTGGTGTAGTTTCCATAAACTCTGCAAGCTCGGCAAGGCTGGGAATGTCCTTGTGAACACTAGGATTCAATCCATACGTGACGCTAAACTCTCTTAGTTCATAAAGACGCAATTGTTTGCGGTGCTTGGAACTAGTCCCACTCAATTCATTCAGTTTGTGTGTAGCTAGCAAGAGTGTTTGGAGTAGCTCATTCGGAGTCTGAATTGCTCTAACGGAGGAAAGAGTACTGATGGGAGGGAGACGTTTTCCAAGATGTGATACCTCAAGTAGTTCAGCGATAGATTTTTGGGCTGGAAGTGATGCCGATGATATGAATGTATTGCTTTTTGTCACAAACGCGTTTGCTTGCCCGCTCGCATCTGAACGCTGTCCATCATCTGATCCCCTTAGCAACTTGTCCATATCTTCACTAGCATTGGCGTGATTGTACCATTTATGAGATGACTCCATCCGTCTCTTCAAATCACGAACAATCTTTCGCACTGCCAATTCATCATCTACTAAGAAAATCTCATCTCCACGCGGCTCCTTCTTGTAGAAGTGACCACCTCGTCGTAATCCAGTTTTGAACCATTGGAATAATCTGTTACCGATTTCCTCTTCTCGAGAGTTGTCTCCGGGTGTTTTTGCCCCCAGAAGACGGAAGTGTTTCCACATTACCTCCCTGTATCGTTCATCATTTAAACTAAGGACAATATCATTCTCGGCTGGGCCAGAGGATCCATAATTCATTCTTTTCGGCTGTGGTTGATTTTCCGGTGGATTGCGAGTTCTCGTTGATCTACGTGGTGATAAAGGAGCCATTAAATCCTCAGTCGTCATCGTAAACTCCCTTTTTTCAATGGCGGAGGGCCGTTCACGTTTCTTTCGCATAGTTGATAATGCCGATGGTGATTTCTTCTTCTCTGCCCCCTCCATACCGATTGACCAATGTTTGTATGATACCAATCGTCTTCGTATATCAGCAATAATTTTAGCATGTGCTAATTTCTCATCAACATTAATTTTATCTCCAAATTGTGATAGCTTGTAGAATTTGCCTGAACCCATGTGTTGTTTGAATAATTGGAATACTCGGTCGGCGCTTTCGGCTTCTCTGTCGCTATCTCTATTCCTTCCCAATTCTTGGTAGTGTAACCACATGACTGATTTGTAATGCTGATCATTGAGACTAAGAACAACATCACTATTTGGTTCTACAGATGCAAAAACTTGCGCTATCTTTGTTTCAAAACTGTTTGTTTCAGAATTGTTGTTGTTTTCCTCCTTTTCTTTTGCTTGTTGTTGTTGCTGTTGCTGTTGCTGCGCCCCAGTATCTTCGGCAGAAAACTGATTGGATTCGTCGACTTCCCCTCGCTTGCCAATTTGATTATTTTCACTCATCTCTACTGATGACATTTTATTATTAACAAGCAACTGATCCTGTTCATCAAGCAGTGTATTTTTTTCGCCTGCACTTTGTGCACTGTGCTGCCGCTTGTGTCTGGAAGGAGGCTGCTGCGCATTCTTCTTCTTCGACGAACGAGAAGATGATGCAACTCCCTTGTCTGTTGACGACGACATGCTGACTATATTATTGTGTTCTTCGTTATTGCTGCTAGCTGAGACAATATGTTCGATGCTGCCGCTTAGATCATCACCCCGCTGCCGCCGTTGAGAAGCTGGAATGTCCACAAGATGTGAAGGAATTGACGGTAGCACTGCAGATGTAGTCATGTCTCTCTAACTGATGGAGATGATGCAGCCACCAACGTTTATTTTTCTATATCCTGCACTCTGTCGTCGGAGCATTTGTTAGTCATATTTGCAAAGATTGTACAATCTAGTGCAAAAAACGGATTCCATGGTGGGCTTTTATTTTGAGCAGATTGCGATGGTCTGTCCGATGTACTAATTCCTACGTCGAACGTTGACATATCTTTGGGCTCAAACTAAACTTGAAGCGCAGCTCTCGGCAGCTAAAAACCTGCTAAAACCATGCTGCGTTCTCCTCCATTGATTGTTGCCTTGGGGCTGCTCATCAATGTTCTGTGTCCCATACTGTTCATCGATGCGTTCACGTCGTGCTCGTATTCTCGTTTTCTACACAACAAGCAGCGGCAAACTACAAAACTAAAAGATACTCAATCTACTACTGAAACTATCGACAAGAATAAGTTGTTGACTCTTTTATCCGACGTCCCTCCAAACGAACCTACACCCAAAGATCTCACAGAACAGATATTACAAGTAGTGAAAGATTTAGAAGAGACGTGTCCAACTCCCGAACAAGACGTGCTGCAAGCGGTGGCTGGGAACTGGGAGCTGCTTTGGACAGCTCAAGATGTGTCAAGCTTACCACAACAGAGAATCAACTTACGTTCGTGGGTAAACCCATTAGAAAATCAATCCTACAGTAACAACCCATTGGGAAGGAGTAATCCTCTCTTTCCTCAGACTATTCAGGACAGTCTCGAGGAGATTGGTATTCTTAGTGAAAGGAAACAATCAGATAATAATACCATTATAAGCACACAAGCAATTGACTTGAAACGTGGTAGGGTACGGAATGTGGTGGCAGTTGAAGTGAGAAATCCTACTCCTATCTTTAGTAAGAATGGGATAAGCAAGGGCTTCATTACCGTGGATGTGAAGGCGACACCGAATGCAAATGATGCAAGAAAGATCGATGTCAAGTTTGATCGATGTAAAGTTGCAATTCAAGACTCACCTATAAATCTTGATTTTGGTTTAGGAATAATTGGTCCTTCCGGCTGGCTTAGAACAGTGTTTGTAGACGATGACATACGGATTACAAGAGGACACAAAGGTAGTGTTTTTATTCTATCCAGAACAGGCGGGAAGCGTTCTTCATAAGTACGTTAAGTATATAATATAGTAATGTGCAATGAGATCATTAGGAGTGTTGTAGGGAATCTATCATTACACAGTACTCATCATGCCTGCTGAGCACGTCTGTTCTTCCAGAGCCCACCGTAGCGATAGTGCGGGTGAGCATCGTCACCGTCACCTACCCCACCACTCACATCGTTCCAACATTTACCACAAACCATACCCCATTCACCAGATTTATCATATGTACATCTGATAAACAGATTCACTGACTTGCTACATAAAGTACACTTCTTCTGACCCGCTGTTGGATCGCCTTTGCCTTCGCGTTGTGCTCTCCTTTCTGCCTTCTTGCGCTTCTTCTCTGCCTTGCGTTTAAGCTTTGCATCAGTGACGGCATCAGTTGTTGATGATTCAGATGTAGGCAAGTCATCTGCTTTTTCAGATGTTTCATCTTCTTGAATTATCGAATCTGCAATATTTGTAACTTCTAGAGCTTGAACATCATCACATATGGAGCTCATTATTAGTTGTTCTTCATTTTCAGAGCCACACAAGGAGTTACTTAATGCCACGAACGGGTCATCAGTAGCACTGTTTGAACTATCTCCATCTCTATTCAACAGTCTGTTCTTCTCTTTTCGTTTTCTATTGCAGCTCTTGCTACACGTTGTTACTTCATCCCAAACCTTTTCCCACTTCTTCCTCCAGGTAAATGGTCTATTACAGACAATACATGTCTTGGTTGGTAGATTCTCTTTCTTTACACCCCGTGGCATGGTTTGTGAATCTATTCTTGTTTGTGAAAAATCTATTCTTTTGTTGTCTATGCAGTAGATTTTGTTGTTTCTATTGTTGTCGTTGCTGATGAAAGTACTTAGCCGATGTCGATTGACAAGAGCAGATGCAAATGCAAATGCAAATGATCCTTGTTGTATGAATGCGCTGGTGCAGATGCTCATGCGGACCAACTGCTGCGTCGCCATTGTAATGCGTATAGCAGTGGCCACATCCGTGAAGCCGATTATGGAAGCATTGCTTATTAGACTCTCGAGAGCAGTTTCACTTTCACTATTCTCAGCATTCTTAACCTTCTCCCTTCTCCCTTCCCTCTTCTCCCTAACAAACAAAAAAAAAATACTCCTAAAACAACTCCAAAAACCTGCAACGCAACGCTAGCTGCAACCGCTGACAAGTAATGTGGTAGCTACCTCGAAACAATGAAGTCGGACGCAAGTCACCTCTCTCCCTCTGGAAGAGCGTCAAAACGGCAGAAATTAACCTTCTTTTCGAAGCTGTGGCAGTTGCTCCCAACGCGTCCTGCCGTCATCAAAGATACTGCCACCGGAACTGCTGTACAACAAACTGCAGTTAATCACTCAATAACAAGTACAGACGCACCAACGCTTGTGCCTGAAATCTGGGCTCACGTATGTGATTTTCTTCCGTATGATTCGCTGCTTCAGACAGCGGCAGTCTCACGTGATATGCTCACACAAGTGATGCCGCGTGTGACAATGCTGCATATTGATACATCCTATCAGCTGCACGTGGGCGTTTGTCATCGTTACCGAGACGTGAAAGATATTTACATTTATTCACTGATTAAATTTAGAGTTGACGAGTTCGGAGATAATGTGTGGATTTTGGATGTAGATACAATTCCATGTTTGGTGCCGTTCTTGTGTAAATTTTCGTCATGCCTTGAGCGTGTGTTCCTTGGAGGGAAACAATCAAGAAACGGGCAAGTTACAGTTGCAGGATTTATTCCTGAATATTTTTTTTCGTCTGGGGACGGCCAAAGGATGAAAAACTTGATTGATGCAATAAGCGGGGCGTATAAAACTGGTGCATTAGGGAACAATGCTTGGATTGCAGGACTACGTTGTCCTAGGAGTCGCTCTATAATCTCAGGTGGTTGTGAAGTGTGCCGAAGGGCATGCAATAGTTTTCCACTGAAATCTGTCATCGACTTTGATAGTGGTGGAAGTAGAATTTCACGAAGGTTAAGCTCTGCGTTTGCATCAAATTTGTATGATGAAGATATCTTTGGGTTGAATGTTTGTCTCGACAGAGCAGAGATCGAGAGAATCATTGTGTCCCGCCCAGGTGGTAAGGAGCTTCTTTATTCCAAGACGTGGTTTATGACATTACTTGGAAGAGCTGACCGCAATATTGTTGTTACAAAAGATGACAAGATATTGTTTGTTGCCAAATATGACGACGAGGTGTTGAAGCAGATCTCGCAATTCATCGAAGATACGAGTATGGATGTAACATCTCTACGACCAAATGAAGTGGTCGAAGCAATCAGACGATCATTTGCTGCAGATGAGCGCGATCTGCTTCCTCCAAAAGAACAATGCTACCTTGCTGGTGGTTCGTTCAATGCTTTGAAAGACCTTGGTCTGCCTATTGTTGAGAGTGACTTTCAGAATGAAGATGAGCCATACACTCCTTTCTTTTGGAGGTTCTATTGAATTATTTTTAACCTGTTTCTAATTTTGTGTGTAATAATAGAAGTAGCATCATCCAGTATAGAGAGTCAGCACGGTTTATTTTTTCTCCTTCATACTTCCTTCATCGCACATAAATAATCGGCACCCCAAAATAGGTAGAGTATGTAGCTAACGTACTGTATTCCACGTAAACGGGCTAATAAAATGATAAATCTCACACGAAGATGTTTGTGGCCTCCAGTGCACCAAGAGTTCTCATCACCTTTGCACTCAAGCAACCGACCACCAGCATTTACCGACCTCGATGCAGGCATTTGTGACGCTGTCTGGGGTTCTGCCGACACGGACACATCAACATATGGACGTTTTGCTCAACCAACAGTTACGGCCTGGTCCTCCTTCTTTCGCAATGAAAATCTACCCCCTCCCAAGCAAATCCAACCTGATCTAACTACTGGAGCGATCGTTGGAATCTTATTTGGATTTTTGGCTTTTGTATTTCTCCTCTTCTCTGTTCTATATTGCATCAAGACCAGACAAAATGAACGTCGTCTCAAGTCACGCTTTGTCCGTCAGGTTGCTCGAAACATATCTATTGCCTCATCCCCTAATCGTCTTTCCGCTGACGATATTGCTAAGGAGATCCCCAGCATATATCTGGAGGGGCAGCCGGAGGAGCAGTGAGCAAATCGGCTCTCAAAACTTGGCTCGATGATGGCAAGCTGGGACTCTTATCAGATTAGATAAGCACTTTGAGCTGCTATGGTACAGTCTTGATACTGACAACAGTGGGACGATTGATCCGGTGGAGTTCTGTACTTATCTCAGTGGATGCGGAGAAGCCTTTGAAGAGGTTCATAAAGAACAAAAAGCGATGTCAAAGGAGGAGAAGATAATGTTCGCATCACGCAGGCTTTCAGTCGTCAAAAGCCTGCGTGATGCGAACATTATCTTCTCCTCCTTTGACATCGCTTTTTGTTCTTTNCTACGGGAAAGGAATTAGTACTTTCCCGTAGAATCTCAAAAGCAGCGCGATTTTTTCGGCTTCAAAATCCTTGTGTTCCGAATGCAATTCATTTTTTTTTTCAACTCCGAAAATAACAACGAACAGTAGCCACCCTATTGCATCAACAAAACAAGGTAAGATGGCCTTCCTGTATTCCTCTACGCCCGTGTCGCTCTTGTGTTCATTGTTTGGTAGGCGGCGGCGTCTTTGATGGTGGCTCTGCGGCTAGAAGACGGGCGGCGGCCGAGGGGGCGACCGGAGTTCGTGCATGTCATCAGCGAGCCTCGGTGAACCCGCCCCCAGATCCTGCGGGCTGTAATCCCGGGTCTTCGCTCGACGTGACCCTTGTTCCTATACAGCACGATGGACATATCAGCGGCAACAATGCTTGGTCGTCGGGTGACATGTCGAGGTTGTTGCGGGTTACGTGAACTTACATGCCCTTTATTTATTTATTTACTCAACGGTTCCCTTTTATTTTTTTTCTCATGCACCAACTCCAAATCCATAATAATACGCAGACCAACATCATGTCATACAAAGCAGGAATCATCGCCGCCATTACTGAGCTCAAGGACCGCACCGGTTCTTCCTCAATCGCCATCAAGAAGCACATGCAGGCCAACAGCCTTGCCGACAAGAAGTGGCTCAACGGAATGTTCTTGAAGG
Organism: Mediolabrus comicus; assembly: GCA_036940125.1. Taxonomy (NCBI): domain Eukaryota; phylum Bacillariophyta; class Thalassiosirophyceae; order Thalassiosirales; family Thalassiosiraceae; genus Mediolabrus; species Mediolabrus comicus. The sequence continues at coordinate 10,843 of JALLBI010000415.1, forward strand.
CCTTGAAGGAAGGTGTTGCCGCAGGCACCTTCGTTAAGGTGAAGGGCTCCTACAAGCTTAGTGCATCTGCCAAGACTGCCGCTAAGAAGAAGGCCGCCCCAAAGAAGAAGGCTGCTCCCAAGAAGAAGGTAAGGAGTGATAGTATATTCGTTGTTTTTAACCTTTTTTTATGTGTCACGTGCATACATAACACCACAATGACGTGCAATATCTTTGATTTCCAGGCTGCACCCAAGAAGAAGACTGCTCCTAAGAAGAAGGCAGCACCCAAAAAGAAGACCGCTCCCAAGAAGAAGGCTGCCACCAAGAAGAAGACGGTGAGTAAACGTTGAACTGTGTAATGCACCCCCCCGCCCGTCGATAGTATTTTGCTTATCATGTCATCTGTATCTGTGTGTTTCTATTGCAGGCAACCAAGAAGAAGGCTGCTCCCAAGAAGAAGACCGCCACCAAGAAGAAGGTTAGTGTTTCTATTACTACACCCGGTTGATTTGACATACCAAGCTTTGCTCACCACTCCCCGACTCTCTCTCTCTTCTAACACTCACTCACACCTTTAGACCACCAAGAAGACCAAGAAATAAGCAGTTCAACACACAATCTCTCTCCCCCTCTTCTTCCGGGTTGAGAACAGTGTACGCTGTTGTATTCCTTTGTTTTCATATTGATAGTGTCCCCCCCGTTCATTTGGTGAATAAGTTCCATGAAG
>JALLBI010000417.1:0-12798 GCA_036940125.1 Mediolabrus comicus
GACAAGGTGCCGACCAATCTAGTGAATTACAGCGTCAGGTGTGCTTGATCTAGTTCCTGTTTAGTGCAGAGTGTTGGCCTGCAGAAAAATAATGTCCCCTAACACACAAACTGACGGGGCTGGCAGATCTGCGTCGTCGGCTTCCGTTCATGCCAACATAGAAAGAAGAACCTCTCAAATGGAACAGCGCAAGCGTCAATTGCTGTTAGAAGCGCGTAGAAATCGGATAGAGTGGGTTCTAGATGACAGTAATACTGCAGCAAGGGTGGAAGAAACAGAGTGGGATGGAACTACAAACCCATTGAAAAATCTACAAGCTTGTACTTCAAATATACTCCCGAATGCACCTGAAATAATTCAAGGGCTGTTGGTCTCGAAATGTGATTGGGTAGACTGCAGTGATGACACTATCACTTCCAAAATTGCGTCAAACGTTAAGGCTGCAATGGATAAAGAAAAGTTACAATGGACTTCCATTTCCAAACTAATACCGACAAACAACAATAGTCAGTCTACATTTGAAAACGATATTGCGGGGCTGAAAATTAGTGATGCCAACCATCAAGAACTAAATCTCACGCCAATACCGGCACCTGCCACATATGATAAATTTCTCAGGGTTCTATGCGATCCATCTGCAGCTGATATCGTCATATCTATCCAAAATTTTTGCAAAACTGTAAAGGAAGCAGCGCGTGTCATGATATCACTGCAAGAGGAAACAAAAGTTGATCAAAAAGATGTCATCACTGGGACTGCATCATCGTCTACAAAAAAGAACACTGCCAACAATTCTGCTCTTAAACAGAAGCTGAGTGTACAAAATCATTCTTTGAGCTTGGTAAAAGCGTTGAGGGGCTTTGTGAACTCTACAATTCGTGACATAGAGAAGCATTCTGCATTTGACGCCTTTTTAAGTGGTTTGGGAGGCACCATGAATGGTAATGTTGGGCAAGAAAATGATAACGATGCAAAAGATCGACTCGTTGAGTGCTTGGAAAAGTTCCTATACACAAAATGTCGACGTGATATTGATCTAGTACTATCATGGGAGGTTGAACCGAGAGATGATGAACATTATCATACTTTGCGTGGCAGTGTAAAGAAGGAACAAAACCCACTATCAGATTTGGGGAAAGTAAATGTTGACAAACTGGTCAAAGACTCAGAGGATGAGATGCACGAAAAATTGAAGTCGTTACAGTTTGTCAGTCCGAGGCATCTTGAAATCAAATGTTTGGAGGAAGCCCAGATTGATATTGATCTCTCTTATCCAATGCAACAATTGCTATCTCTAAATGCTCAATCTTCGCCTCGCCAAATGTTGCAGACAATCTTGTTAATATTCCGTGGGATTAATGTTGCTTTAAATTCTGCAGTAGCAGGTCAGCAAACTCCTCCAGGAGCCGATGATGTCTTACCAACACTGATACTAACCGTACTACGAGCAAATCCACCCAGACTTTTGACCAATATTCTATTTATTGAAAGATTTGCGCCGGTGTCGTTGCTACGAGGTGAGGCAGGGTATGCCTACACAAATCTTTGTGGGGCGGTTCAATTTCTAAAGGATTTGAACGTTGATGAGCACATGGCAGACGTGTCAATGGGAGAAGGAGCAGTATTGTCGATTGATCCTGCCGAGTTCCGAGCTGGGTTAGAGAAATGTAGAATGATGATGGAGGCCGATGAGGATGAGAAAATTTCAGTGTCAACAAACGATGCTGGGCTGAAACCAACGAATAATAGCTCAGTCTGTGAAGAAAGTTCGGCTGTTTTTGATATGAACATAACAGCGAGTGATGTACGACATGCTCGCAGTGCTGGCTGTACTACTGATCTAGATTGGGCATTAGAAAAGCAGAAAGCGCTCATGTGGAAGGAAGGCAAAGTAAGAACGAAATACAACAACAAAGAAGTGACTACTGACGGCGCTAGAAATCATGTCGCCTTCCTCCCACCTGAGGAACCACCATTGCCGTCCAACTTCTCACGCTCTTACTCATACTTAGCTACAGCTCCAAATGATATCCGTATGAGCGATTTGCCTAACTTATTAAAAGAATATAGAATGCTGGTTCATGCCACAGAATCCCTCCTCAATGAGCGTCAGACGTGGAGAGAAAGTGAGCGCAAACGGCTGCTGCAAATGGAAAGAGAGAAGTTAGAGAAGACTTATGACGACGTAATCGGTAAGTCATCGTAATCGTGTGTCACAATAAAGCATAAAGAAAATCTTTTTGATAAACGTAAAGAATTATTATTACGTGAATGTGTATAAGAGCACTTGGATACGGCTACTTATACTTGCCAAACAAAAAAGGAAGACGAAATAGCGTGCTCAGTGGTGCCATTGATTCTGACCACCTTGTGCCCTCCACGAATTCAGCTGCTGAGCGTGGGCCGCCATGTCATACTGAGGATGACCCTGTTGAGGATAAGTGTGAGTAGAGTAATCAACCCCAACAGTATCAATACGCGGCATTTTTGCTGCATAATCTTGCTGTACTTCTTGTTGAATGTCATTTGCATCATTGTAACTCCGCTTCGTGCGTTGCTTTATCTTATCCGCAGATTCGCCATTCTTTTCTCTCTCCTCTGCGTTGGCAAGAAATTCTGGCAACAAGACGCTGGTTTCACCGAAGACCTGTTCAACTTTATCTTCGTCCTCGCCTTCAAGGATACCGATCAGCTGCTCGGTTTGGATGCGTGCACCTCTCCTCTGCGCCGTATCCCAATCCTTTAGTTTCTTCACCACCATGTCCTTGTAGTAAACATATCCAGTACGCCAAGTATGTTTCGGATCCTTCACGGCATCCAGCTCTTCTCTTGTAAATCCCCCGAGAAGGAGACACTCGCGAATTGACAGCTGCGGATACACTAGCTTGGCAGCAAGAGCGCGGCATTGAGTTGGATTACCACCTGGTGTCGCTTTCGCCCAATGATCGGGTACACCACGCCAACGGAAGTCCAATTGCTCGAGGAGTTGAATACGCTTCTCTGTCATAGTCTTGGCCTTGTTTTGGTATTGAGTACGTTGCAAACAGACCCACCTTCCGAGATCAGTTTTCGTGTAGACCATACAGTCTCCATTTTGCTCACGATATCTGTGGAGATGAAAAGAAAAAGGTTGTGACAATGGGAGTTAGAGTTGACGAAGCAATAATTATGTAGATGGGAATAAGAAGTAAAACTTTTTGAACTCACTTGATAAGCTCCGAATATTTGGAATTCCATTTGATATCATTTGTCCCATCATGTGCCACAAAGTCAGGAGGCAGTGCCACATGCTGACCACCTGCCGTTTTCTCATGTTTCTTCGTTGCCATCTCAAAGTTCTTTACATAAGAGCTTGGGAACTTCTTGGCCATATGATATAAGATCATGTTGGCCGCATCTTCTCGTGTTCCATCGCACCATTTGGCCCAACTATCAATGAACTTATCCATGAGCTTTGTCTGTTTGTTATACGCGTGGAAGGCCTTGTTATCCATTTCTCTCTTGTTGACAGACTCCCTCCGACTAAGCGGCACATACAAGATTTGGTATTCAAACGCGCCCATGTTTGCAACTGTGGGAATATTGTTCCTCTTGTCAAATTGCAATAATTCAGTCAACATAGCGCGACGCCTTATTGATGAGGTCCTGTCTAAGTCAATCGCGTTGAACTCGGTAAGCATTGGGAATGTCTGTTTCTTTTCCCTTTGGTGTGGCTTGGTTTCATGAAAGTTGGTGGACTTGTAACTTGGCTTCAACCTCTCCATAAGATCCTTCTTATTGTTCGTCTCTGTAGTATCCTTCTTCTTGGCAATACCAAACTTTCTGATCTTGCCTTTGTTTATGTCGAGATCAGCAATTGCGGTAATCTTCATCCCATCGATTGTAACAATGCGATCCCCAACCTCAAGCTGCTTCAAGGTACATGCGGGGTCAATCTCCGTAATCAAGACCCCGCCGTTAACCCTGTCAAGCTTGAGAGTCAGCCCAAGTCTCCCAGGTGACACAGTGAGAAGCATCGTCGCTTCCTCCTTGGCAGCGGCCATAATGTCCATCTTCCGCTTTTCATCTTTTTTGGCTTCAATAACTTTTTTCTCTTCCTTTTTAGCCCTGGCCCTAGGATTATTCTTACATTTCTGACATTTACAATCATCAAAGCAGTCGACTCCTGCATCAAAACACGCACAGTACAACTTGATGCATTGATTTTTGCGACAGCTGCATGAAATCGGCATTCCTGCAGGGTTTAGTTTACGAGGTTCATTGGCCTTGGGGGCGGCGGCGGTTGCTTCGCCCACAACATCATCATCGGTGCCGGTACTTGTAGCGGCGGTTGATTCGGCGGGGGGGTCTGCCGTGGCAGTAGTAGTAACGTCCACAGATTTTGGCATGGTAATAATGTGGTAGGATACTGATTTGCAAGAAGGATACTGATTTGCAAGAGAGACTTTATCCACAACACAGCGATTTTGACTTGGTTGTTAGATGCACAACACAGCGATTTTGACTTGGTTGTTAGAATTCCGTTGATTGACAGGATTTGATTTTTGTTTTGCCTTCTGTCCGGTGTCCGTCCGAGTTGTCCGGTTGTCCTGAACTGACTGAGTAATGTCCGAAATCCGAGCGAATCAAAAATCAAATCGATGAGGCAAAGCGAAAAGCGAAAAATAGTATGCCATGGCCATGGCAATGGCATACTATTTCTGCATAATATATACCGCCAAAACCTACTATGGTGATCCCCACAGGAACTATCATTGAAGAAGATGAGCTCTTCACAAACATCGATGAATATGCATCATTGGAGTTCGATGCCATTCTCGTTTTGGGTGGTGGCGTCCCATCCTCACCGACAGAGCCACCGACATATGTTCAGCGTAGATGTGATTCTGTAGCAAAGTTGATGCACGCCCTCCGAGAGAGATCTTCTTCTACAATACCATCTGTTATTTGCCTCTCTGCTGGAACTGCTCATCTGCCACAATTCATCACTCCTCACAATGGACTACCACTGTGGGAATCTACAGCCTCAGCTGCCTACTTGATGCAACATCCTGAATATCCAGTGCCAGAACAATACGTGTTTGTTGAAACGACATCATATGATACCATATCGAATGCATTTTTTACAAGATCAACTTTTACTGATATCAATGGTTGGAGAAGATTATTAGTGGTAACCAATGAGTTTCATATACATAGATCCAAGGCCATATTTGACTGGGTATTTTCTACAACAAGAGAAGGTAATGATTCAAGTACGGCAAACTACGAGTTGTTCTATCTTTCATGCAACAATGTTGGTCTTTCGGATGAAGCTGTGGAAGCTCGTCGATCTCATGAAAGGCGAGGAGAAAAGAATGTAGTTGAGAATTTGGCAACGAAATATACAACTCTTTCAGGTGTCTTGGAGTTTCTGACTACTAGTCATGATTTCTATACTGCCAACAAACTAGTAAGAAAAGTTTGGATACCGGAGAGAAGAGGAGTGGGAACTTGTTGAAGCAGAGCTATGGCCAAATGTCAGGTTCGTCAGGGGCAAAGTTCGTAGAATTGAAAGAAGGAAGGATTGTGTTTTCTCTGTATGGGCTCATATGTGTCACTGCAGTTACTGTCGTGGGATTATTGTTTTCAAGGCGATGCAACGATGGACGGCACAGCAAAAGCAACTGAAGCATGATGTACTATTATTTTTTGATGATACAATAATTGATTATGATCTTTGATATTCATTGCCATACCCATGACCGTGACCATAATATTGACTATTATCGCCTTGTTGTTGTTGCTGCTGCTGCTGTTGCTGTTGAATAATTCGTTGAAGTAATTCCATATTTAACGCTTGCTGTTGACCCTGCTGCTGTTGTCCACTCGCATTAGACAGTGCAGCCTCCAATGCAGATTGAGGAATACCAGCTGCAGCTGCTGCTTGGAAGATACGCTCCAAATCGCCGCCTCCGCCGTTGCCTCCTTGATAGTATGGTGACTGCCGGCCCCGCATTGCCAACATCTGTTGCAAGTTTTGGAGCTGGTGTTGATCATAATTTTGTTGCCCCCTCTGATCATGGTAATGATTTTGATGCTGCTGAAATTGCTGAGCGTGTGCTTGTAACATTTCTTGCTGGCGAAGCTGGTGAACTTGCTGACGATACAACTCCTCTTGATGTTGACGGTACATCTCTTCCTGTTGCTGCTGTTGAACTAATCGTTGGATATGCTGTTGCTGCTGTTGAAGGTGGATTTGCTGTCGAATATGATCCTGCTGCTGTTGCAAAATCATTTGCTGGCGATATTGCTCTTCTTGTTCTGAGGTGACGCTAGTTGATGAATTGGTGGTACCAGTATCACCTTGAGCAGACGAAGCTACATCAGCGACAGCATCAGGCGGGGGAGGATCCTTAACCTTCTTTTTCCTTCCTGGCTTCTTCTTGACCTTAACACCCTCTCCATCCTTCCCTTTGTTAGCCCTTTCGTTGAGCTGCTTCGTAATTTTTTCCTTATTATCGTGAAAGTAATTCTTCGCTTGGACGTCGGTCCTTGTACCAACTGTTCTCGAGATAGCATTCCAGTCATGACCATACTTCTCCAACGCCTCGTACAACAGTCTCTTTTCTTCTGCTTTCCACTTTTGAGGCTTGTGCTTCCTCTTCTCAGGCTTCCCAGGTTCTTCGTGTACGGAAGTCATATCATTTTTGCGTTGAATTTTCTTGGGCTCTTGATCGTCATCGCTTAAACCTGCCGGTAGCTGTTTTCGCTTTTGATGATGATGTTCTTTGTCGTGGTGTTTTAAGTGCTTTCGACTCGCCGAATCTAAAATAAACCAGTTGCTGCGCTTTGATTTGTGCTCTTTCTTTGCTTCGTCTGTGTGTTTTGCGTTAAGAACGCTCTCTTCCAGATTATTGAAGACTTCAAGCTTCATAGGGTGAAATGACTTTGTGTGATAAGTGAAATCATTGTCTGGGATCGATATTTCAAGCGGTTTCTCGGCACTGTTGCCAGCTCTAACTGTTGCACCGACGGCCAAAACAGCTTGGATGGTGCCATCCCAAGGTACGATGTCACCACGTCGTTTCTTTCGCAGAAGGAATTCTTTCAAAGCGTGCTTGTATGGAACCGTCTTCTTCGAGTCATAGTAAAATTTGATACAATCTTTTGTAGTCTTGTTGCGAAGAAAAGTTGCGATCTTGCGGAAGTCCTTGGGGTGGTGAAGGAATCGATCCAGGAAAATACACTTCTCCATGTCAGTCCAGATGTTGATATGTCGACGCTCCTCTTCGTCGGCTAACATGTCATCCACACGAAGACCAAAGAAGCTGTTAGAATAGGATGCAAATAGCTCGCGCTCCAATAGACCCCGTTGACGCGGCAACGCACAACCACCTTCCTTTATCCGTTTCTCCATTGCCTCTTTTGCTGCAATCTCTGCAATAATCTGTTCTTGTTCATACTCCGACCGAACAACATCTCCAGGTGATATTCCACGTCGCGGACGGCGGTAAGGATTATTTCCACGAGGTGCAGGCTCTTCAATCTCGATGGGCTTTGCGGCACTGAAGTACCCTCCTGACGATTCAAGGTCGACACCCGTCTCTTCTTTATAGATTGCCTGTCTTGTAACATACTGATTGGCCAAATCTTCCCAACGCGACTTGAGCTTATTATTTTTGGCACGGATAATCTCCTTCATACGCGGGGCAAGTTCAAGGAAGGTACGATTGTTCTCTTCAAACATCGGTAAATCCTTGGGTTCAAGGTACAGAGCATCGTGGATTCCAGTAACCCTTCGTGCACGATTTGACCACTCCTTATATGATGCATTGGTTTCATCCTCTTTGCCGCCTTCAGGGAAAAATGGGATGGCCGTAAGAGAGTCATGGTGTGCCTCTGATGCAGTTCGCTGATTCTGCGCTAATATTTTGCTGATGAGGCTGGACATTTTACCTGGAGCATCCATCGTTGGCAGTGCGTCTGATCCATCTTCATCAATGATATCCGGCATGGCGGCCAGGCTTGCCTCTTGGAAAGCAAGTTCATCCAATTCTTGAATCGTCCGTTCCGCCTCCTTCACTTTCTGTCGGATGGTGGAAATTTCCATCTTTAGCCCACCGGTTTTCTCCTCAACCGCAGCTCGACACTCATNCCCTCTTGTCCTTTACGGTCTGATTTCGCCGATCGATGCGATCCTCAAACTCTTTTTCAATTGATCGTCGTTTGTCCAATTCTTCTTGTGCTTTACGCTCTTCCTCCTTAACTTTTTCCATCTCTTTACGCATCCGTTCTTCCTTCTCTTGTTCTTCCATTTCACGAACTTTTTTCTTGGTGGCAGCAGCCTCCTGCCCCTTTGCTTTGATCTTTTTCTCAAGTGCAGCCATGCATTTTGTAATTTCTATCTTGGTAGGGAGAGGAGTTAGACCCTCATCAGATGGAACGGATGGTGATAAGTTGTCCATTACCTTGGCCATTCGACAGATAATATCTTCTGCCTTGCGAATTTTTTCCTCATCCTTCAATGCCGAACATGTTAAGACCTCAGCTTTCTTCTTCTCTTCTTTCACAGGAGATGGTGGATCTTTCAACGCTGGCTGCACAGGACCTTCATCGGGCTTAGCTGCCGCAGCAGAAGAAGGATCAACTTCCTCCCCCTCCTCTCGTGAATAAGAACTCTTGTTATAAAACTGCCCCTGATGATATCTTGGTGAAGAAGGGACAATTTCTCGAGAGTGTCGGGGCGATGACCCAAAAGAATCTTGCCTCGCCACAAATGAGTTGCGTGGAGAATCCAAACTAGCCCGTCCACCGCGATACTGATAATTTTCATTACGAACATCGTGATGAATCTCACCGGGAGATTTGGCATAAGGAGAAGGTCGGATCTCACCGGGTGATTGACTCGATGTAAATGATCCACGATGTTGTTGTTGACCATCATTCCCTTCATGTCGGACGTCACTACGGATCTCACCTGGAGACTTATTGTACGGTGATGGTCTGATCTCTCCAGGAGACTTGGAGAAGGATCCTCGATGCTGCTGATGAGGAGTTTGATAATGACGACCTCCACTTCCACGAAAACTCTCTCTTCCACCGACACCACCTTCACTAAGACTACGTGAATGGTGTGGAGTTGTCATAATTTCTCCCGGTGATTTGGCAGCAGGGGATGACGATGACCACATCATATTGTCTCCTCCTCCACCACCAGTTCCGCCACCTCTTTCTCCTGGTGATGCAATTGGTGGCATAGGAACATCATTAATTACATCCTCACCAAAGTGTGACCTACCACCCTTCCGATACGATGATGATGATGATGTATATGACGATGCAGAATATCCACGTGAAGATGATGACATGGGTGATGGACGTGAGTTATCCCCTCGAGAATCTGGTGGTCCTCCTCCTCCTCCCCCATGTGGTGAGAAGATATTATTGTTACTTCGACGTCGATCACCACCAACAACACCTCCACTACTAAAGGAACCTCTTGGGGATGGTGAATAATGCGATTTTGGACCACCACCCATCCCTGGTCCCCCGCTATTGTTACCATCACCAAGACCACCACCCGTATTAATTCGAAGATTATCACCAAAACTTTGACTCCGTGAACCCAATTGTCGATCATTATTATTATTATTGTTGGGATATCCTCGATCTCCACCACCACCGCCACCGCTTCCGTAGAAATCACTACTTTGACTTCGTGATCCCACAATCGATGGTCTACCGGTATGATGATGTTCACCAACATTTGTATTCCCACCTGCCTCATAGGAAGATGAGGCTGGTCCATAATGATCCTGATGCTGATTTTGATGCTGTTGATATTGATGATGATGCGGATTATTCATATTATTTCCCATCATCATATTCTTCTTCTTATTCCGATAATTATTCGGACAATCCTTCCATTCATGATCATGTCCCGCAAATCGACATGGGTTGTGATATTTACGTTCTACTCCGGGCGTTGGCGGTGGTGGACCCATGTTCATAATATTATTATTATTGTTGTCATCATTATTATTTCCACCACGACCGTAAATATTCATCATGTCACGTTCCTTCTGAGCGGTGTTGGCAACTGGTAAATTGTTATTACTGCTGCCGTGATATCCACCGCCGCCGCCTCCACCTCTTCCAAAACTTTTTCTGTGACCACCTCCATGATATTGATTATATCCACCGCCACCACGTCCCATCCCTCCACCACCACCGTGATGATGGGGATTATTATTCGTGTTTTGTGCGTAGCCCCGTCCTCCTCCTACTCCTCCGAGGTTGTCTGATGAAGATGATGAGGGGGGAATACCACCGCCACTGTCTCGTCGGTTATTATAGCGGGGATCTCGTGGGTCCATATTTATTGATTATTTATAGTATTATTGTGTTGTTGATGGTGAGATAATAAGCGTTTGGCTCTAGGGTATGGTATTGAACTAGGCGGGCGGGAAGGCTGTGATTCAAAAAATCATGGCGGGAAGTTTTGGAAATGCCAAAATTCAAATGCTACGAAACTGCACTTGCTTTTCTTGTAGAAAGTTGTAGCTCCTAACGGAACTCCTTCTTAACTTGTTAGTAAATGCCACTTTATTGTCGAATTATGAAATAGATTAAGCCTTTAACACTGGCACAAACTACGCAGAGGGCAACTCATTCGTTCCCGACGCCTCTTGCTAAGATGGAGGAAGATGAAGATCTCTCCAAATTAATTAAGCTGGCACACGTCATCTGCGGTGAAACATCGGACAAATATGTCCCCCAACCAAAATACGATGCTATTTACAGCAACGCAATTATCGGCCTCAATAGGCTTCGCTCTAGCGTCTTCAACCGTGCCAATGCAGTTGAGAACAATAGGAAGAAGGTCGTTAATACCATCAATCCCCCAACCAACGGCGAAGGAGCCATCGATGTTGCCAACAATCCCCCACCCACCGAAACCCAACCCGAAGGACTAGGCACCAACCTACGTCCCGAAGGTGGTTGTGGCCGTAGTACCAATAGAGCCACAAAAGCTGCTGAGCTTTTCATGTATGACCTCGAGAGGCAGATATTCGAACATACAAACAAGATGAAAACGAAGGAGCTTCCCATGAAGGAAAAAGATGTGGAAATATACGAGATGCTAAAAATGTTGAAGAGTAGGCCCGACATCGTGATTGCTAAGACAGACAAAACTAACTCTATCTTCCCGATGAAAACTTCAAAGTACGACGAGGCGGTTAGAAAACATCTTGCAAAAGATGCGGTACCAACCACCCATGAGAAGTTGAATGGTATTCATGAACGAGCAACCCAACTACTAAAAGACATTGAACACCTATTGAGTAAGAATGAACACAACTGCGTTAAAGCCAGATTAACCAAAAGGGCAATTCCAACTATCCAACTACTAGTGAAGGACCACAAACCAATGGACAAACACGGGGACTACAAAACCCGACTAGTAGTATCAGCCAAGAACTTTACGGCTGGCTTCCCCCACCTGGGGCAACGAGGAATCAAAGCACTCCTAGATAAGAACAAGGTGCCGTACATGAAGAAGACTATCCTACAGTCCATCGATCTAAAGGTAACGAGTAAATTAATAATAAACAAATATAAGCATAAAGTAACAATGGACGAAAGGCTGGCTTCCCCCACCTGGGGCAACGAGGAATCAAAGCACTCTTAGATAAGAACAAGGTGCCGTACATGAAGAAGACTATCCTACAGTCCATCGATCTAAAGCAAGATTTGGAGAAAATGAACATTAGAAGGTATGAATCTTCCATCGTCACCCTTGATATTGAAGCGATGTATCCATCAATCCAATTCGTTCAAGTCAAAAGAGCAGTCGAGTACTTCCTTAGAGATGCACCGGAAGAGGATAAAGTGACTGCCAACCACTGCCTGGAGATGATCAGATTCGGAATGGCTAACACAATAATCACCTACAGAGGTGAATATTATGAATATGGAGGAGAGGATGTCGACACCAAGGGTCTGACGATAGGCGGATATGAATCCGCTTTTCTAGCAGACCTAGTGGCTGCCTTCATTCTTGAAAAGGCGGAGGACCTCTTTGAAGGTGCCTACTCAAAAATCTACCGCGACGATGGAATGAAAATCTGTATGGAAAGACAATCCACCGATGAGATTTGCGACTGGCTTGAAACCTTCCAAGAAAGAGCCAACTCTGCCACTGGATCCGACAGTCTGAAATTCACCATGGAGATATGGAACCCTGACGCGCCCCCCGAGGAAGTACCAAGGCTGGAGAAAGTTACTATCGTAAGAAAAGAAGCTTTTCCCTACCTTGATCTTGAAATGTATTGGAGGAACGAGGAACTACAATTTAGAGTCCATCTGAAGGAAAATCAGAAACTCAAGTACCTCAACAACGGGAGCAACCATCACAAAGCAACGTTCAAAGCGATCCCGATGGGTGTATGCCGCCGACTTGTTAGTCTGACCTCGGTCAATGAAGATAACAAGGACAAGACACTTGATGAGCTCTACCCTGAGCACTTCAACGCCTTGCGACGAGCAAACCTAATTTCGGATAAGGACACCTTCCCTACCTTAGAGAAGGCATCCCAAGACCTCAAGACTCACGTGGAGGAGAGGAATTCAGATGAATGGCAAAAGAAAAAAGCGAGGAATGAGAAGGATAACAAAAGAGCTGTCTACTTCTGCCTAGGTGTGGCCAATGAATTCTGGAAAGGTCTACCGGCAAGCTATCTGGTTAGGAAACTAATCAAGAAGCACGGCTTGTCTTTTCTCCGTATCAAAATGGCGCACATGCGATTCTCTAAC
>JALLBI010000418.1:0-11528 GCA_036940125.1 Mediolabrus comicus
TCCAGGATTAATACACGTCAGGATTAAAATTTACACCCCTTAATACAGGACCAATTCGGGATTTTTTGAAATACAGGATCAATACAGGGTTTTTTTCGTTTTAAAAATATTTTGAAATACAGGATTAATTTAGGTTTACGACTCCTACCTTAACTTGAAGTTCGTAATACAGGATTGATCTATTGAAATACAGGATCAATTTAGGCAAGCGTAATTCGTACTAGGTACTACCATCTGTTTGCTTTTTAACAGCAGCATAGAAAATAGGGCAAAGTGAAAAAAATGCGTTTACTTTGCAACAACAAATTTACACAAATTTTAGGTTTGATTCAGTGAACCTTCCACAAAAGGGGCTTCAATGCAAATGCAATATTCCTATACTATTTACGTACACCAGCATTACAAAGTTCTTTTACCATGATTCTCTTTCCATTCACATAGACTGAGCCTTCCCTACTCAAAAATTTCCCCTTTGCAATCCATGCAGTTGTTGGGGATGTAATCATACTTTCCTCGATAACTTTTGCTCCACCAATTTGTCTCAGTAACTAACTCAAATTTTCTCTTGTCCAGAACACATTTTTTGACTTTACGTTCCAATGTTTCTGTGGATGGAGCACAAGATCTTCTGCTCGACCGCACTGATGTTGATGAAGAACTTGCTACATCCTTCTCGTACTTCTCAAAACAGTTAGAACACAAAATTGCAAGGCAAAGGTCATCACTATTAGGGTCCTGTAGTAAAAGAGCATTGCAGCAACTATAAAGAGCGACTTTATCTCGATGTAAATGGATTGGGTTTCCGATTTCACCAGGGCATATTTTCACTTTGTGTCCCTCTTTGGCTTTGTCATTCTATATTCACAGATGCAAAATACACAAAGCATAAAAACAAAACAATGTCAGGTCACTACAAAAAAGAAATATCCCTCAGAATTACATCGAACACAACTTACTAAAGACATGCACTGTTTCTAAAATTCAGCACAAATAGAAAAGAGCACATATTGTCAAATCGAAGAAAAAGTGGATGTGTTATTGTACATAGAATTTGAGCAAAAAGATGATTCTTACCTGCAACTTCATAATATCTGCTTTTGGATCAAGTCTAACACCATCTCCCTGGCATGATAACGTTGATAATTTGGCTTCATTTTTCTTTTTGCGTTCGCCCATTGTCTTGTTAATGTTCTGTAATAAAAGCAGATGGTTACACTGATTTGTTAAAATGCATCGAAAAATAAAATAATAAATATTGCAATTTTTTGAGTACTACCTTCTTTCTTTTGTTAGATTTTTTGGATGCAACATTTGAACATTGCGTGGATTGCTGCTGACAAGAAGATACATTGCTTTCGGCAGAGTTTTGCAAGCTCTCTCGACCATTAGCAGACATAAGTTGAGAGATAACTGGCATGTCTTGCGATGGTTTCTGAGACTGATTATCGGCCGTCTTCGATCTCTTCATAACTACATTGATTTTGTCAACACATGGTATACAAAGAAGCGAATCATCACAACGATAACGATCTCGGCCGTTGGGAGTTAAATATCCAAAAAACTGCTCTGGACACACATTGCAAAGCATCCCACACATTACTGAGTGCAATGGTCCTTCACAATTGATGCACTTTACTCTCGGCGTGCCATCTGCATTGGTGCTGATTGAAGTTCCTGACTGCACGAAGTTACATTTTGGACCAGAACAACAAACCAACGTTTTCGTCTTTGGAGATGGTGATAAGGAATGCACATTACCTTTATTTCTAGTGGTTGACTGCATGGAATCATTCGACTCATTTTCTCCATCGGCTAACGGACTTATTTGAATCCCTGATGCACGATCCATGCTACGCGAACAAACAATGTGTTTAGTACACTGGCTTTGTTGATTTTCTTGACCCCCCTTGGTACCATCATCAGTAACAAGTTCCTTAACCGGACTATCAGGACTGCCTTCATCATAGTCGAAAGAGGTTTTCCCATTAGCAAAAGACGAAGACAAAGACATTTCGTCCTCATTTGCGGCAAGTTCTTGTACCACGGAGTCAGCTACAATTTCTTCTTCCAATGCTCGGTTGCTTTGTTCATCATTACTACAGGTAGATGTGGCTTTCCTGCCGACAGTTGGCACAGTAAGAGAATCTTGAATGATGCCGTCATGTCGAAAAGCTGAGTTAGCAAAATGTATTGCACATTCTTGATTGCTGCGTTCCTCAAAACCAGCAGAAATAGCTTCATTTGTTGTTGCATGCACACCAATGGAACTTTGCATTTGAATAAGTTGAGTTGCAGTCTCCAGATCAACGGTTTGAGACGGTAAACCAGGAATGTAGTTTTGCTGGATTTCAATACGTTGGTCATAGGTTTGGATTTGATTGTACGATGCTTCAATATCAACATTATCTGATTTTTGTGAAGCAAGCTGCAGGGAACTGGAAATACGATGCTCTGACAGATTCTGGTTATGGTAGGTTTCGTAACAGCATGATTGTGTTGGTCCTGAACTCGTTGCTTGCGCTCGGTCCTGATCAGATTCCAATTGCCCAGAACACCGTCTTTGCGACGCATTTTGGTGAGAAGTGTAGCCATCTTCACAATGTTGTTGACCTTGTGAAAAATCATTGGTTTTTGCAGACAGATGATATTGAGGAGTTGGATAATTTTGCTGAGTATGCTGAACTCGTATGGTAGCGAATCGACGCAGATAGTCATATTTTAAGACTTGATCTTTGATGATTGCCACTAGACGTTTTTGAGTCTCCTGATCAACTTCTTCATCTGCTTCGACACTGTGATCGGCTTTTCCATTATTTTCTACAGCTGCAAAACATATTAGTCAATGGCAATCTTTAAAAAAGAACAATACAAAATACAGACGTATTAGTTTTGACACACTCTCACCATTTGATGCCACCTCAAGATTCTGCCTTAGATCGACAATGGAGATATTGGCCGCTTTTGCAATATGACACACATGCATCAGCTGACTCTTTATGAAACGTGAGTAAATGTTGACCTTACTCTTTAAAATGCGGAGAGTGCAACTTTGCACATGAGAGCTTGGTTGGGATGGTAAATCAATTGGTATGTAAAAATATTGTTCGTTATTTCGTTTCTCTGCTTTTTGCTTCAACAGGCTGCATCCAAAAGTATTCTCCTCCGCATTTTTCACTGCCTCTAAAAATCCAGTGGTGCACAGCTTAACAACACGAAGGAGGCAGTGCTTTCGACAAGATTGATCAGAGTTTGACATGATGTTAGAAGTACTAACAAAATGCTCCCCGCACCATTCTGAAACAGCATCTCTGGCCCAACCATCATCAGACATTGGAAGCCGAAAGCATATATTTATCATGTCTAATGTTCCAATTGGATTTGCATTAAAATTTGCTCTGCTCTCCTCTGACCTGATGCACTGTTTTGCTTCCTCCCAATTGACTGGAGCACACTCTCCATGCCGTTTTCCTCGATTAATGTTGTTGCGTTCTAATGTGTCGCAAATAACCTTAGTAAGTTTGGCCTCTCCAATTCGAAAGAGTTTCTGCATCGCTCGACTCATTTCTTCTTTGTACATGACCGCACTATAATTTAAGATTTCAGAGTGAGTGACAAGCGAAGGTAGCTTTTTCATCAAGATCTTAGCATAGCCATGTGCATATGTATGATCAAGCCATGTTTTTGAGAAGAACTTGAAATTGGTGTTGGACGTGGTGAGAACGAACGTCGGAGGTATTTGATACAGGTATATGACGCTGTCGTAACGATCTAATGCCGGGACAAGATCCAATTTGACGATGCTTCGAATCTTTGCTTTGTCTTCGTCTGTTTCTTTTTCATCAAGTTTGTTTCTGGAGCCCAATCGTTTATCATTGCATTCACCCAATCGCAAAGCGTCGGCTGACGACATGGTTGTTGTTGAAAATAGGAATCACGTCGCTGCGCCGCGCCCCCAGCATTAGGGATATGATGGTGCCACTGTGTGAACTGATTATTCAATATAATATTGTGGCTGATGGTAAGAGATAGGCTGTTGGCGGGCAACGTGTCAGAAAATATGCATTTTCTACTTAGGAACTATATGAAAAATTTAAGTTTCTACATACATAATGATACCTATACTAACATAAAACTCAAAGTACATGCATAGGAATACATAGGTAAGGGACATGTGGACAAATGGGATTTTTTTAACCACAGCATGCAATTGCTTATAATTATAATTTTTGCAACACCGGGGATTATTTATGTTGCAATCATGAGTGCCTCCTCAACACAAACTTATCTGTATTATTGCACCTATTGCAAAACGAGTTGTTGGTTTCCACCAGCCAAAAAACCGTATTCGCTGAGAGTTTGCAAAAATTCCCAATGCAAATACAATCAACAAAACATATATCAATGTGGGCACTGTCATCAAAGCTTTGTTACATCAAAACCAAATTTTACACGACATTGCAAAGGCTATCATGGTATCTCTCTCAGCGACAACCGCAATTTGAATTCCATAGAATACGGATGTCGTACATGTAAAGGAAGGAATCAATTCTTCATCTCATTTATTTCATCGTCAGACCTCCATCATAAGACTCTATGCAACAAGTGTGAAACACCTCTGTACATTTGCATTCAATGCAAGAAGAAACGTTCAAATTCCAAAGACCTTCGACGATGTTGCACATGCATTTCCAATTTGTCGCAACTGAAATCTGACCAATCGACAAAGAAAGATGAGACAGCATGTCCTTATGATTTGAGTTTTGGTAGTTTTGAAGCAAACTTTCATCTGAAAAAAAAACCAACTATTTTTCTATCAAAATGCGAATCATTTTAGTGGTGACGGAGGGCGCAGAGGCATTGCGATGCGATCATTCCAACATTCACGAGGAACAAACATCAGGGGAGGATATATCGAAGAAACAGATTTGGAATTATATGCATCCGAATTACAAACTAACCAAGTCTTTCAGATGGCTAGACTTGCGGTTAATTCGACAGCAAATAGAATTCAGGATCTGGGTGTGGTAATGCGTGACACAATTCTATTACTCAGAGAAGAAAGTGAATTTTCCCGTTTGAATTTTGGTGGCATTACAATTCCTATGACTATCCAAGATTTCAATCGATACTTTCTGAGAAATAGAAACTCATTGCTTAGTGCTCTTCCTTTGCCTAGAATTGTCAACATCAACGGGCATGCATGTGTATCGTTGAATGATCAAATATCACATGCCATGGCTCATGGAATTGAAATGGCATTTTATGACCCCACAAATGAAAACAATAAGGGTCTCAATTCAACTTCGGCCATGAGAAGGATGTATGAACGAATTCACAAACAACCCTCAATTTATGATCACACAAAAGTGGGGTACATACTACTCTGGTCTGACGGGTATCAAGCAGCAGCCCTCCGAGATTTGCATGGAAGCCTATGGCTGCTCACCGCTACAATAAGCCCTCCAACCACATCTAAAATTGCAACTTATCACACATTTATTATGTCTGTAGGGAGTAAAAAAGCAGTTCACCGCGAGGTTGTAGAATATTATCTACAGGAGTGTAGAGAAATGAGCAAAGGGGTTTGGCGATTTTGTGGCAGAACAAAATCTTGGATTCATACTGCATTTGATATGCTGGTATATGTGGCAGACCGTCCCGAACGAGAGGAAATTGTAGGGATTAGAAAAGGAAGTAAATATGGAAACCAGGCATGGGGATATTCAATGAAGGTCAATGAAAAAACATTTGGTTCGTGTGAAACATGTGCAGTGCAACGAAGGAGATGGATGACACATTGGTCACAAGAACTTACCATCCCTGCATCAATAGCATTGCCAGCCCGATGTGGGCAGTGCTGTGACTGGAACCTTGTGGGCGATACACGACCATTTCAGCATGCAAAACCAGCAAATTTCCCCAAAACATCCATGAAGCATAAGTATTTGAAACTGCCAAAGAAACGCCACACTAACATCAAACACTGGATGAATGCACGTCAATCATTCAAATTTTTGGTCAGAGCAGCACATTCTTCCATAGCCAACTTGCACCGCAAAGAAGAATCTTTTCGTTGGAAGCCTTCCACCGCAGACTGCTTGATGCAAAGTGCAGGGATTAATGATAAAACCATGACACAGATCAAGGTAAAGGCAGCCAAAACCATGAGCATACCACGTCGTAATGGGGAGAGACGAGATGTGATGAGGACACGCTACCGTGACTTGGGCATACCAATTCTATGGTTGCTTGGGTATTGTCTACATCAATTTGTTAACTCTCCTTTGCATCAAGTCTTTATGGGAGTTGGAAAGGACCTCATCAAACTAATGGAGATGTATCTTGCTCATTTTTCTAAAAGAGCATCATTTCTTCGAGACATTGAGAACATTATGCTAGACATCAGAAGCATGCAACTCAAGTTCTGCCGTTTAAATACCTTCTCAAGTACCGACAGTACTCCACTTACTTCTGGATGGTTGTGTGATAACTTTGTTGCTTTTACACGAATTATGCCTGCTTTGTTTGTGAACATTTTTCAGGCTCAAATTAGTCGAAATTCGCCGAGATTCGAAGACGCAAGATTCAAATTGGCACAGGCTTTGATAGTGTCTGGGTTTGTTATGATGTCCCTGCTCATGTCTCCTGAACAGGTTTTGACAGAAGTCTTACTGGAGCATGTGAAAACCTTTCTTTCGTTTTGTAAAAAGTACACGGATGTGCTTGTTGATGCCAAAGAAACACCTTTTTGGAAGAGCAAACCGAACTTTTTGTCACTTTTGAACTTGCCACCACAAATCAAAGAGTATGGTCCTGTTCATCTGGTCAATGAACTCAACTATGAGCGCGAAATCAAAGTTGTCAAGAAATTGACTGCAAACATGAGGGACTCTGACTCTTGCAGAGACGTCAAGTTGAGGAGGGTCAAGCAGCGAGAAGTGTTGGATTTGTTGTATGAGAAACACAAGGATTATGCAACAGCAACTGAAGAAGAAGCTTGGTTTGAATTTGAGAATGATGAGCGAGGCCACAACTTTATAGTGTACAACAAAATAGAGGATGTCCATAAGAGAATTAAGAAAGGAAAGCCTTTGGTAGCAATCAATTTCCAGGAATCACCAGACAGTCCACCTAACCAATACGTTGCAATCAAAAAGCATAAAAAAGCTGTGCTGGTCAGATTGAATTTCAGAGAAGGTGGACAAGGAATGAAAGTGATGGGTCTTCATTATGATTTCATAACCATTGACGAAACTATGCAGACAGAAAATTCGTACCCAATTAAGCAGCTCGTGGACGACTTCAAAGAAGCTGTTCTTTACATTCCTTATTTAGGCGAGAGAAAAGACACAAAGGCTGTTTGTTACACTGCATTCAGTACAACATGGAAGGTCCGCTGCGATGACGGTCAGTTTCGACACCCAACAATTCCAATAGAGTTCCTTAATCTCCTCTAAAATAAAATCTGGCAAATCTATTGAAAATTTTGCTTCCTCATTTTATAAAAACAAATAAGCCCAAATGAACACAACATGCCCATACCCAATGACAAAATTCTGGCATGCAAACATCATATCTGCCAGCTCAAAGACATGACAAACATTGCTAAGCCTTGCTTCCTATACAAGACCACCCGAGTCTTTTTGCTTTCTCCATTAAATCCTGGCAACGCAACGATATCATTGGAGCGTTAAACCTCCAAATTATAACAGAATCAGGTTTCACCATGACCTCGCTGCAATTCAACCAGAACCTGATTATTATACACGACAATTTGAAATGGGTTCCACGGCAAGCTCTTTTAAAAGAACATCCCTCCGTTGGGGCCGCCGACCCAATAACAAAATGTTGTATCACTAACAAGTTCAATGGTGAACAGAAGCAGGCAGATGTAAACACTGACTTAATGTTGTCACTTGAGAATGAACATCAAAATAATCAACTCCAAAAAGTTGTTCCAATTCTGGTGTTTCACCTAACATTGGCATTAATTCGCATCAAGAACAAGATTGGTACACTTCAGATTGACATGAGTTGCATGGCAAGCTTCCTTATTTCATAACATCTCTTCGTTGGGGCCGTCCACTCAATCAAAAATGTTGTCAAACGCCCAATTTGGTGGGATTAAGCCAACCAGTATTGAAAACCAACACCAATTGTTTCTGGTGGTCAAGGTACGCAACATCAAACAATTAATATATAATGCAAAGGGCGTCTACCTATCAATTGAAAAAATGATTGGACAAAACATTGTGAGGAAACACGGAAAATCACCAAATTTATATAGCAAAAAAAGAGTAAACACAAATATGTCTAAGTACAAATATGCCCATTTCCCATTAAAACAATCGTGGCATGCAATCATCATTTTAGACAGACTAAGCTCATGCCACACATATCAAAGCCTTGTGTGTACTCCATTAAAGCTCCCTATAATCATGAAGCACTGGGTGAATCGCTGGTGCTCACGGCAGTTATTATTCTGAAGATGATGCATCTGCAGTTTCTTGAATCCCATCTTCTCCATAGGTTCCTCTAAAGGGGCATTCCTGATACATATTCGCTGATAGATGACAAAGATCCAAATTTGTTTCTTCCCTCATATAAATGAGCCAGTTCTGATACGAAACAGATTCTGGATACGGACACACCGTTGGGCGAAAAACTACATCAATATCAAACGACTTCCTCTTTTTTGCGACCATTTCATATTGACGATCATAACAAAGTTTTTTCACCCTTTTTGACTCCTTCCCTTTTTGTTCAAAAATTCGAGGCATCATTCTGCGGTCCAGTGCAGTGAGTCCCCAGACATCATCAAAATTAAATTCATCTTCTGGTTCATAAGAAACATGAATCATCTCGCTTTTAACGGTACGTGGAAAACAGCGTAATAAATCATGTCCAAGACAAAACATGTCGAAACGATTGATAATAGGAACAAATGAAAACCAGATTCTAAACCCCTCATGACCAAAGAAGTCCCTGTTGTTTTCACGGTTTAATGGTATGAAGACTTTCTTGCTCCCACAAACAGACTTGATATATGTATATACTTCAATCAGCATGCGATTGGCAGCACTTATATCAGGTTTTGGAACAACTCCAGGATGACACCTATTATTGTATTTCACATTGAGGCAAAAAACTCCCTTATCATCAAGCAGCAACACTACTCTATAGTGAAAAGTGTCTCTGTCCGAATAGTAATAATGGTAACGACCATCCTCCTGTAAAACAATGAAGAAAGTAATGACACATGAGCCATTTTGATATCAACAATATCTCCAACAAAAACATTGATTGAAAATACTTACATAAATAAATCTCTTATAAGAGCTCATCATGTACATATATTTCAATCTGAAAATACTTCTTAATTGTACCTTGATCTTGCTTTTTTTCCCCTCAATGGATTTGCTCGACTTCAATAGAGTCAGGTTTCACCTAGACCTTTCTGCAATTCAACCAGAACCTGATTATCATACACTACAATTTGAAATGGGTTCCACGGCAAGCTCTTTTAAAAGAACATCCCTCCGTTGGGGCCGCCGACCCAATAACAAAATGTTGTATCACTCACAAGTTCAAGGGTGAAAAGAAGAAGCCAGATGTAAACACTGACTTAATTTTGTCTCTTGTGGACGAGCATCCAAGTAATCAACTCCAAAAATTTGTTCCAATTATGGTTTTTCACCTAAAATTGGCGTCAATTCAGCCAGAACAAGATTGTTATACCTTTCCAGTAAAACATAAGTTCCAAGGCAAGCTCTTTTAATAACAACACACCTTTGTTGGGGCCTTTGACTCAATCAAAACTGTTGTAAAACGCCCAAGGTCATGTAGAATTAAGCCAACTAGGTAGTGAAAACGCAACACTAATTTTTTGGTGTGGTCAAAGAATGCAACAGCAAACCAGAAATATCGTGCTTAGGGTGTCTACCTATCAATTGAGCAAAAGATTCGAAAATAATACAAAACTTGTGAGGAAACATATCACCGAGTTCAGATAGGAAAAATAGATTAAACCAGTGATGAAAAATAAACAAACATATACCTAACCCCTTAAGCAAACAATAAAAATTTGATGCAGTGAGAAATATCGTCTCTTCAGAAAAAAAAATTGAGATTGAGTAGTGGTGTGCCAATAAACATCAAATACTTAATCATCCTGTTCGTGAAAACGGTTCCATCCTATTCACATGAATACACCATTCCCTGCTGATATGGCAGTAGCAAAACAAAAGCAACATTAAAAAATATTTGTAACACGTGCCGACCCAATCGTTTAAAACCATCCCCCCTTCCTTCCGCGCAACCCCCCCCCATCCCCATCCTACTTCGCACACGCTCTCACACCCACACCGCACGTCACCTCGCTCCGATCAAGAAGCAATGAGTGCGGTCAGGTCATTGATGGTTTGTTTTCTTTCCATATATTGCCGCACCGCACCGCACCATGTCTACACCAACACGCCCCACACCACACCGCTGACAGTATCATACGCGGTGACAATATATATTTTTTGCAAAATGAAGGACTCGCAATCCCTGCCCCCCGCTATATATTATAGATATCCTCAAACCCGCTATCTCCACTTCCTATACACCCCCCCCCCCCATGAGCACCGCACCGCGCTGACAGTGTCATATGCGGTGTCAGTATATGTGTTGGAAAATGTATAAAGGACGCAATCGCCCTGCCCACCCTGCAGTATAATAATTATCCACGCTACCCGTCCCCCCCACCCCCACCCCGCCCCCACCCCGCCCCCACTTCCCACTTCCCACCCTATCCCCACTATATATATCCCCCCGCACCGCCCCATAAGCCTCCTATATCCACGCGCACATCATACAGATAGCAAACGACGACGCATATATGCGCCAATATCATACGTATGCCTTGCGCAGTCATCTTACATATTCAAATAATGCGGTTCGGCTTGTGCTCACCTGCGACAATATAATACCCCCACCACAACGATATATAATATAATATATACGCTGCCGCAAATATAATGTGCCGCACACTACCTACACCATTGCGCCTTGCGGCGTCTGAGTGTAATGTAAAGACTCTAGAAATCAAAGCCTTCTTTATTTCATCCTCTCTTCATACACAATGATGAGGGGCGCGCCAAAACCTATGATTTATACATACATAGGAATTGATAAAGGTTTAATAGTGTCATCGCTGGAGACTGAGACTTCCAAGGTTATTAGAAAACTTGAGGGGAAATTTATTCATGTATGGTTCAACACATGGAGGAATTGTAAGACCTGTAGGGGTAACTGATATATAAACATCAATCTATGAAGAAAATAATAAAAATTCCCATATTAATCCTGTATTAGGATGATATAAGATACGGGAACAACTCATTTGAAGATTAAAATTCTCGAGAATAACGCATTTTGAATTGATCCTGTATTAGATTAAATTGATCCTGTATTTAAATGAAAAATTGCCCAAAATAAATTGATCCTGTATTTGGGAGTCGAATTTTTTAATAATACACGGTTTT
>JALLBI010000419.1:0-11689 GCA_036940125.1 Mediolabrus comicus
GCCTTCGGGTAACGTAGTGTAACATGTAGGAGTGCATTACTTCCATTGTCGCTAGCAACTAATCTCCGTGAATTATCAACATGTCAGCGAGGCGTCAGGTTTTAGAGGACTCGGACGACTCTGAGTCCGAAGTGGGGGGTGGCGGCGGCAGCAGCAGCGGCGGCGCTCCTTTCAAGTTCCTAACAGATGAGCAAGTGCACGAGATTGAAGAGTGCAACATCAAACGCATTGGAGATGGTACATATTCAGCCGAGGCGATGGACCTAGCCATCTCCCAAAATGAAGCAAATTTGGTTCGTCTAGAACAACAGGAAGATGATCAAGAAGAAGACCAGAGCGATTATCAAGGATATCAAGTCCCAAAAGATAAAATCGATAGTTTCCTTTCAAAGTCCATCTGGAAACGCAGCGGTGAACCATCCGAAGAAGTTTTATTACTCGAGATGGAAGCATTGCGAAGATCATCCAAGAAATCCAAGATTACCATGTTCAAATACGATAACAAGACTGGAGGGAAAGTTTTGTTCGGACCTTGGTGGAACTATGCATTACAGCGTATTGTTCAAATATCTTCAGACAACACGGATGGAGATGATTTGGATTGGGAAAGCTACACCGCCGGCAGAATCTTGTTATCCCTATTTGCCTTTGTGACGGAATCAAATGATGTTGTCAAAAAGGGTAAACTGGCTGATTTGAATTCTACGTTTGGTGTAGATTGGGACAACAATGTAAGAACTGCTCAGAAGGTTATCAGCCGCTATGCAAAAGATTCCATTTTGGATGAAGAATGTACCAAATGTAAACTTCACGTCGATAGCCTTCGTGGTGATCAACAGTCAGTACAAGTCTCAGTTCCAACTTCAATTTCATTAAAGCCGTCACCTAGTGACAACGACGAAAAGGTGAAACATGAGGATGAAGAGAAAAAGAAGCGCGACGATGAAGCTAGGAAGAAAAGAATGGCTGCAATGAAGGCTAATCAAAGACGGGCATCTGCCTTGAGCGTCTCCATCAATGAANAGGAAGAAAAGAATGGCTGCAATGAAGGCTAATCAAAGACGGGCATCTGCCTTGAGCGTCTCCATCAATGAGCAGTCTTCTCGTGCAAAGTCAGAATCAGTTCCGAGTACTCCTGCAATAAATGCTTCGGTTACCTCGAGCACGACAGATTCACGGTCATCTGCGTTACAGAGCAATGGTAAAGATCAGATGAAGCCTCAACCACCAGTTCAATCTATTCCCAATAGTGACCCGCGACAGCGACAGCAGCAAATTCAAATCACATCAAACCCACCTCCTGTCTATAGCAACACACCAAATAACACAAGACTAGAAACTGTGAGCAATCCATATGAATCAAGACAGAGTCATGAGCCATATCAACACCAATCATCTACTCGTGGCGCTTACAACCAGGCAAGTAGTAATAATGCGATACCTGCGCCATCGTCTGACTTAGGCGATAGACAATACCGTTCCCATAATGATTCTCGAGAAGACACAAACGGCCGCTACAGTGACCGCTCCTCAGATTACAACAGGAACAAGGATTCTCGATATGATCATTCTTACAACCGTAGCGATTCCAGAGACCATGGCAGCAGCAATCGTAATCATGGACGTGGTCGTGATTTTGACGATGAACGCCCCAGAAAGCGCCCACGTGGATCTAATGACCACGAGAAGAGTTCGACGAATTACAGCAGTTTTTCTGCCCAACACAATGGCAGAGGGAGCGAAAAATGGCAATCTCAACGAGAATCTAATACTTCGAGGTATGAGAATACAGGACCCTCCGTTGGCGCTGCGTTCACTGCACCTTCCGCCAGTGGAGGAAGGGGGAGAGGGAGAGGTAATGTTGACAATAGGCCTGCATGGATGACTCAGGGACAAAAAGCCCCGGGAAGTAACAGCGCTCCACCACCAGCTCAGGAAGAAAAGCCGGCAAGTACAGCAGGAGCCGCCAAAGAAACTGCTTTCTCTGCCCTTCCTGCTAGCGTGGGTAGAGGGACGGGAAGAGGGAGGGGAGTCAGTAATCTCCCAGCTTGGATGACGAAGGGGCAAAATAATGCACAATCGGGAAACAGCAGTGCTCCAACACCTGACATGCAGCAGGCAAGTGCATTAGCTGCTGAGAAGAAGATTGCTTTCTCTGCACCTGCTGTAAGTGTAGGGAGGGGGAGAGGCCGTGGTAGAGGTCGCGGTATAGACAATCGGCCGGCATGGATGAGCAAACTTGAGTAATAGGTCATAGGCATTCATACTAATTAATAATTTCGATTCTTCTTGATCCCACCTCTTGATGAACGCTTATCTTCAATCTTTCTCTTTCGTCTCTCCTTCTCCTTCCTATGTTTATTCACCTTTCGCTCTGCAGCAGCAGTCGGATTGTGTATTGCTTCCGCGGCCAAGTCCTGTTTCCTCTTCTCTCGTTTCTGACGTGCGTTGCGGTTGACTTCAGCGTATGCTTTGATATAGTTGTCTGTACCACACGTATCTTCCAGCAGCTGAAGCACCTCTTTCGGGAGAGATGTCTCTGGATCATTGCCTTGGACATCTCCTTGTCTCATTTTACCTGCTGCCTCTCGTATAGCTCTATCAAGAGGATCAATCATTAATTGTAGGTACCGAACAAAATCTTGAGGGCCACAAGAAGTGCACAGAGCAGCAAAGCATTTGAAAATAGACTCGCGCCTGCGTTTCCCTCTGGGCTTTGCAATATTTGACAGCCTCGCCATCAACCACATACAGGGATCTTTTGATTGTCCTTTCGGGTTTATTTCTGTATTTTCATTGTCATCGTCTTCTTCTATCTCATAACATAGATCTGGGCGCAGTTTCATGATCTTGAATACCGAGACGATTGTTTTGATAGAAATCGTACAGGTTGCATCAACATGGAGCCTATCTTCAACATCTAGTTGTCGGCATGAATTGCGAGCAATATCATACAGACTTCCAGGTACTTTTGTAATGAACGACTCAGAACCATTCTGTTCCAATTCTTTGTAATCGATTGCACTCAAATGACCATTGATAATACGCGCAGATACTTGCATCACCCATGGATGCGGAAATGCCATCAGGTTGACGAGGGAACGCCAAACATCTAAGTTCGTCCCCATTGTACCAGGTACATACTTGTTCAGCTTTTCCATGCATACAAGATAGTGATAGACTAGTTCCCATTCGTCATCGTCCATAGAGGAAGGTTGTGATATCACTTGCATAATGAGATCGGCAAGCTCCGAAGAATTCCTTCCACGTTTCACATAGTCGGGTCTAGCCTCAACAAATAAACCATATAATTGAGCGGATGCAAGTTGCATTGGGACGGACTCAACCCCTGCTGGCTGAGACCAACGTTTTACATAACTGTAGAGTGACTGCACAGTGTCCGTAGACAATCTCTTCAGCATTAAAGATATACAACCCGCCACAGCTTCCTTACATTTCTTAGACTCATCGTTGACCAAACTCAAAACAAGAGGCAGGAAAAATAGCTGCGCGTTTGCTTCAAGAGCGGGCAGCGGGAACTTCTGAATCAATGCTGAGAGAAGGTCAATGGCAGATAACCTACCCTCCTCATATTCATACTTAATGTTGAGAACGATTTGCTGAAGATGATTCTCCAAACGTTTGCTCCCCATCGGATACTCGACAAGATAACTAAGGAATATCTGAGAACATTGCAGTCGGACAGCATGCTTTTGACTCTGTACACTAAGTTTGAGAACAATGTCCATCAAATCGAAAAACTCAGGTGACATATATCTTTTTGCTGCAATAGCTTTGACCAACCCAAATGTGGCATTGTGCTGGTCCGATTCTCTCACTGCGCCATGCAACAAAGATAAGAGAGCCTGCATCTGTTCTGCTTTCAACGGCAATGTATCATTGTGGACGAACGTTTCTTGAGTTGGCGTTGTCGAAGCAAGATCGCTGTCGTTTGCCACCGAAAATTTTGGATGAGATATGAGCAGGGTAAGTGTCTTAAAGCACCCCTGTACTATATCATTTTGGGAAGTGTTACTGGCTGCACCAGCAGATGTCAAATGTTCCAAAACACCCGGCCCTAGCTCTTTTGCTGTCTGAGGAACCGAAGGCAAGTCCATACGGAGAAAGAAGCTAAGACCTTTGAATGACAGTACGATAGCTTCACTATCACTCGAGTATCGCATGCAATGAGCAAGTAATGGTAAAAATGGATCAGCCATCGAACAGTGCGCCTCATTTGTTACGTCAATCTTGGAACGCTTTAGACATGAATTGAGTAGGGCAAGACCGAAGTTAACTGCACACGCATTTGCTGGCAAGTTGAGAGTTTTTGATGCCAATGATTTCAATGGACTGTGGCGTGAACTGCCTGTAAACTTTGGTGCCGAGGCACCGTCGTTGACTTTGTGAAGATCGCGCTTTTGCTTCTTTTTTGCTTTTAGAGCAGATCGCTGACTTTCAGCTGATCCAATACTGCTTGGATTCCATGTTGCAACAGGAACAGAAACGCTATCGGTTCCTGTCTTTTTGTCCACCTTTCGCTTCGATTTTGACACATCCTTTCTGTCAGTCTTGCTCACTTGTATTGGGGCTTCCTCTTCACCGTCGCTATCGTCTAAGTTATCCCCATCGGCATCATTCTTCATCTTACCATACACAAAAGGAGATACCGTAGCAAAGACAAACGGTAATAACTCATCGTAATTTGCACTGGGATTGCTTGAAAGCCCGACAGTGATTCTCTGGAGACATTCCTTCACTTTTCTAATTGTGGAAGGCGAAACTTCAGGGTCACGGAGGAGCTCAAGGAGCGGAGTGACAAGCGCGTGTACTGCCGAAGCATGGGGCAACCCTGGCAGGGTTACTTTGACTGATTCTGTAATGATAGAAGGCTTGAAATGGATGTTCCTTGCAATAACTTCTAGCGAATCAATGCTTTTTGATCCCATTGCTTCCTTGATCAAACGCTTTTGGACATGGTCCACTTCTTTAATTTCACTTGCTTTACCAAAAACATCTTGATGAATAATATCCAACATTGCAGGTACGCATCGTTCAAAGGGAAGTGACCCAAGTTCGTCATCATGTTTGTCTGGTTGTTGCTGGTAAATATTTGGTAGAGCCACCAAAATTGAATGAAGAGCAGCAGCCCGAACATGAAGTTTGTATCCTTCATTGAGCGATGTCGATAATTCACTCAGAATAAGAGGCAAATACTTCAGATCGAGAGAAACTGCCATTTTAGACAGAGTATCCTTTGCAATATCACGTTCGTTTGATTCTTTGTTTTTCAAGGCGCCGCAAACAACAGTAATGAGTTTGGGTAATTTCTCTTCAAATATTTGCAGTGGTAACTTCTGAAATAACTTCATCAAGGCAAGTGTTACTGAAGAGCGTAGCGATTTGACAGTCGCGCCAGTCTTGTCCACCTTCTCTTTGATTAGGAAAGATTCGACCTTAGGGATGATTCTATTCTCGAGAGACCTCCACACTCCGTTGCCCTGACCCTTGTTTGGACCAGTAACTGATTCTCCGGCGTCAACAGGAAAATGAAAAGCATCAATGATCGAGCACATCAAAGCAATTAGAAATCTCTCTTGAACAGGATAGCGACCTAAATTGTTCAGAACAGTTTGCAGAGTATGGCTATATTTGCTCCACGGCAGATGCTTGCAAATCTCTCTTACTGCTGCAATTGCTTCAAGTACATAAGCTTCTTCGGTTTTTGAGCTGTATTCGTAAATTGGGTGCATCGCCAGAGGAAGTAGAACGTTCACATATGATTGCTCTGAAAAGAGTGGCGCTTCATCCGATGAGGCTATTGTTTTACGTAATCGGTTGAACGCTCTTGTTCTTCGATGCAGTTGCACATGAGTCACATTCAAAAAGAAATCAAGATCTTCGTCGTCATCTCTAATTAGGCTCTTCAAGTCTCCATACAAGTGAACCGAATCATGATTACCGAAGTGCCGTGCCACATACGAAAACAGTAGAACAAAACTTCTTCGCGCAGTAGCGTTCTTTGTCGTAATGCCGATTTTGAGGGAAGGCACGAACGTAGTCTCAATAAATTTGATCCACGAGTTTCTCGCTGACTCCTCCAAGTCTTTATCTTGGGCTCGTTCAATACAGCTGGTCACAACATTTTTCAAAGCTTTATTGGCTGCTCGACTCACGACCCCATCTTCGTCATGAAGCAAATGGAAGCAAGTGTATAGCAGCGGCAGTAGTACTCGGGGTCCAGTAACACCAACAGACGTTTCTTTTGAGAGACCTAGCCAATTATCGTCGCTACTCTCTGAGCCCAAACTATTCAAAACAGGTAACATTCGCTCAAAGTCATGCTCGTCGACATATTTTGTGCTAACTGAATTGACTTCAACAACAGCTTTTGCAACTTTGATCAAACTTGAGCATTCGATGTCCTGTTCACAAATTGCCTTAATCACTGAGGCGATTAGTTGCCGATGTTCATTACTTACAATCCCAGCGCTGGCTTTATTTGGCCCAAGCAGCTGCGAGTAGTAACAAAATTTTGATTAGTTAAAAGATTATAACACACGAAAGGAACAATAATCTAACACATGTTGAAAGTCTTACCTTTGAAAGAGAGTGAAAATGTGTCATTGAAGCATCTGAAGATAGGTTAGGAATGAGACTGTTTACAGTTCGCACCAAATACAGCTGATTCGGATTCGAATCAAACTTTAATAGTGGAACTAGTAATCTGCATAAACTTTCCATTGTACTGACGTTCTCTTCATCTGCGGCTTTGGCAGAAACAAGAAGCTCAGTTACTCGACATAAGATATTCAACTGTAGCCCTTCAAGTGGTGATTGTTTGAAGCCTTTCCCCGACCCACCATTGACTTCGCCATCGAGATTTGCAATGTTTGATTCAGTTTGCAGACGTTTGGTAAATTGTGCAATCAGCAAATGAATATGTTTCAGCACAAGAGAGTGGCCCAGGTACATTTCATTTTCATCCCCATTCTCGTCGTTAGAATCTCCATCTGTGAGAAGGCAATCTATAAAACGAAGAAGACTGTTCATCACTTTGGTGCGCGTTGTACCTGCGATGGATTTGAAGACAGCTATGATGGCATCGTCGCATTGAGCAAGAAGGGGAATCATAGTCGGATGTGAAGCGATGCACTCCAGCAGACGCAACAAACTTGGGGTATTTTCAGCATTGATGACTGTGTTAGGAAGTGCGATGATTGAAGAGTGCATCGACTTCCATAAACGTTTACCATAAATTGAGAAATCTGTCGTCGTAGCAAACTTATTAAAAATGTCAGCCAAGCGAAGGAAAGATAGTGTCCTGATGCTACCATTCTGGTAGTTATCCTCATGCAAGTTAGTCTCATTTTCGTCATCGTTGGCCATATTGTTGAGTTCTTGGTTTTTAATGCTCTTCACAAGTGCTTCTTCCGATTGTTCAGATAATGCAAGCAGCAATGATATGAACGTGCCAACGAATCCTTTCACACCAAAACCAACCTGAGTGATGACATCTGACAGAAGCTTGAGGAATCCTTCTTGTCTTTTGAGTGGAATGCTCATTAAACCATCGACTGTGATATTTCCAGATAGTTCTATCAATTCTTTCAACCTGTCATTTTGGTTTGCCATGTCATCCATCCAAATCGTTTCTTCTCTTGGGATAAAAGTCCTCACCATCATGTACAAAAAGTAGTTCAATTCCCCCGACGTATTGCCAACACCCGACAAAAAGGACAGAATCGCTGCTCTTCGAGCTGCAGGCGAATCTTTTGATGACTTCGCTCCATTCCCACGGGCAGCGAGGCGACCAAAAAGAATTCTAGTAACAATTGGCATCAGTGGCAGCCGATGTTCCGAATCGACAGTCTCACTGTCAATAGAGAGATCAAACTTTGTGAGGGCTTCACGCAAACCCTCTTTCTTGAGCATTGGGCGAATGTATTCGGCATAAGGCACTAGGTATGGAAGCTTGAATCTAGATACACATGCAAATGCCAGGTTAGCCAGTTTGGCATCTGGATTTGATAAGAATGCAATAAACAGCTGAAGGAGAATTTTGTGACTGAATAGTTGTTGTGGGCCCTTCACTGCAGCAAACATTTTGAGGAAGCTCTCAAGCTTTCTTTGGACCGACTTGCGACCTAACTCCTCGCGATCCCACCTACTTACTGTCAATTCAGGAAATTTGATCTCTCGCGAATCCTGATCATCGTCGTGAAAGACATAATATTGAGCCAACATGAACTGAAAAAACATAGGGACAACCATTTTCGATTTAGTTGCCGTCAAATGTGAACCATTCTCCATAATACTCCACACACTTTCAAACAAAGTCAGGTCATCTACAACTTCGTTTCGTGGAACTTGTCCTTGCCCTTCCACACGATCCCCGAATAAATCGATGTTACTTCCACGTGACGACTNCGTTTCGTGGAACTTGTCCTTGCCCTTCCACACGATCCCCGAATAAATCGATGTTCCTTCCACGTGACGACTCCCACAGAAGACAAAGAGAGTGATGACTAGTGATATCATCAATATCAGGGTCAATTTCATTTGAGCTATCGTCGCAAGTTGATTTCATCATGGATCTCTTCAAAGCGGCTTCTATACATGGCCATGCTGGGCCCTCTTGTGCCAATGAGAGAGAAACAACCACCTTCACTGCAGCTGGCCAGACGGGTGCAAATTTAAGGTGAAGTAACCCTAACATATGATATGCTACAACTTCGGCATACACAATTGGTAGCTTCCCTGTCCGAGCATAAACCTCAACTCGACCTAGTTGCGACGTAAGATGGCGCTCATTATCGAAGGAAACTGGCGTCAACTCAAAAGTCTTCAACATCGAGATGATGTCGCACGAACCAGATAAAGATGTTGGGCTATCCGACGTTTGATCTACCCCTTCCTTATCTCCATCTTCATTTCGAGGTTGTTGACTTCTCTCTTCATCGAGATCATCAGTCAAATCGAGATCAGCATGATCTGTAATAAATGGTCGTCTAGGATAATGGTCTAAGATCTCAAGTGTGTATAACCGAAGGGAATGATTTGATTCTGCCAAATTTGGAGCTAGCAACTCAAACGTTTCGTTGGCTTGGTCATTGAGTCTGCTGCCAGGGTCTATAAGTTTTAGAGCATTCACGACGGCAGACGCACCCCTCATAACCCAAACCGACATTGGCTGTTGTCGTAAAAGATTGTTGACGTAAGCCTTAACCTTGACCAGCGTCTTTCTAATCATTGACTTCACTTTTGTCGACGCAAGTCGTCGATGGCATTCGATTACTGATTTCGAAAAAGAATCCGACAGAAGTGATTGAACCGTATATAAATCATGGTTGACATGTTCAATCTCTTTTGCAATCATTGCCTGAACGGCTTTCATCACTTTTGCATACCATTGTAGCACACGAATAAGAACATCTTCAGATACCCCATTTGCAGTGTTTAAATCTTCTTCATCACTGGCATTATCATCATCATCATCATCATCATCATCTTCACCGTCACTGNTTCAATTGTGAAGCCATCACTTGAAGAATCAGAGTCTAACTCCGGAGGTCTTGAATCGGCATGATCCTTTGTCCGGTTGCATACCGCCACTGAGCTCAAAAGAGCAGGGACCAGGGAACTAGATGCTACTTTCTTGGGTAAGTACGGAAGCAAATTCTTTGCAAGGAACAGCGCTTGATCAAGACCTCCGGAGTTAGACTCTGATTCTTCAAGTGATGGCTTCACAATTGAAGGAAAGAACCTCCCAAGACGCGATACAAACGAGGCGTGTGTTGGATTTGCCTTCCACGCAGAGCAGAGATAGTTCAGTATTCGACTCTGCAACACGTGCCCAACACTCGGGTATATGGCATCACTAAGCAGACTCTGCAGTGACTGAGTGATCTGGTCTGTATGACATCTAGCGAGTCTACCATGTTGAAAATCAAGATTTTCGGCAAGAAGATCAACAATGCATCCAGTGACAAACGTAACTGGTGTGTTCGCTAAGCCATCTGGCAAAGAGGAAGACTCCTTTAACACTGTAGTGACCGAATCCAATGTTCGCTGGATTTCATTGAAGACATCTGTAAACGCATTCTCAGCAGCATTACTTCCTTGTTGAGACCCACGAACAATGTGTTCGCGTAGTTTTGATAAGAGTTGTGACGAGACTTCATTTATGGCATCAACCTTACCACAATCGACGGACAATTTGACACCACCCCCTTCACCCTTCTTGGCAATACCAAGCAAACAATCCATCAACGATCGGATAACCAGCATTCCTTTCTTCGAATGCAATCTTCCCGCTACACTTCGGGCCACCTCAAAAAGAAGCGAAGATACGCCATCAATGGCGTCTGAACGTGCACGCTCCATGCTGTGATCTGATTGAAACCCACTACTTTCTTCCAGTGCCATCGCCAGAGAGCTTGACAGAGCTTTCACAGTTCGTGATAAATGTCGTTTCAATCCCTTGTCTGAACATTTTCTTAGTAATGGCGAATACGATTCACATGCTAATCGCCTAAC
This sequence comes from Mediolabrus comicus, assembly GCA_036940125.1. Classification (NCBI taxonomy): domain Eukaryota; phylum Bacillariophyta; class Thalassiosirophyceae; order Thalassiosirales; family Thalassiosiraceae; genus Mediolabrus; species Mediolabrus comicus. Next base: position 10,540 of record JALLBI010000419.1, read on the forward strand.
AACCTCACGTTTGTGGCATATTGTTTTCCCGTAATATTGTCGTATGATATCGGCATCCCCAGCCTTCTTATCATCCACCTTGCTCAGACTTGGAGGTTGGCTATAAATGAGATCATCAGCATTATACTTGAAGAGATATGCCATAGAGCGAAAGGCAGCTTCGACAAGTGAAACGTCCAACATGGTATTATTCTGATGCTTCTCTGAGTCTATGACAATGATTGATGGCGGGTTCAACAAATCATCAATGATTCGTGGTAATATTGTTGTGTTTAAGAATGGATAAATTTCTCGTCGGAGTTCACGAGCCAAGACACCAAACAAATGGAGAACGTCACCCGTGGCAAGATTGGCAACGTATCCATTCGGTACTTTCGTTGCCAACCACTTTATATATGTTCTCTTATCTTCGTTTGCACGCCTACGCGGCGTAGGTGAGTTTTCATCGCCTCGTGGACTTACTAGGAAAGAACACAAAAGTTCCACAATTTTCTCTTTGTGGTGTAATAATTCAGCAATAGACTTGCTAAGTGGTCGCAACTGTCTTGTCAAACTCTGGAATAACTGAGATCCATTCCGTTGAGAGGAAATCTCCAATTCGGTAAGAAAGATTGTCCCTCCAGTTAAGAGTTTATTGTCACGCTCTTCTTCATCGTCACTCAGAGCTTTATTATCGTCGTCAATGCTGCCATCTTCATTATCATCAGCATATTTTTGTTCCACCAGTAGGAGTTTTGATTTGGATGAAACTATCACTGCAGTTCGACCAATCCCCAATCCTTCTGCATCAGTATCTCGTCCAAAATACCTAACTGCGTCCTCCTCCTCCTCTTCGCTTTGATCATCATCTCCACCTCTTTGAGCATCTTTATTCTTCCTTCGTTTCTTCGTCTTCGTCCCAGCATTAGTGGCACTGTGAACACGCTTCTCTCTAACAGCTGTAGCACTGGTGTTATGACGTCGGTCGGATGTTCGATAGACATCGGCGGTTGCTCGTTTACCTCGAGTTTTGGCAGAGACGAACCGAAGCCGATTCTTGCCCGAGGTGCTAAATTGCTTTGTTGGTTCCATAGTTAACTATCAACTTGCCGCATAAGAAGAGAGGATGCAGAGTGAGTTCATTGGAAGGTTAGTGCTGTATTGATGGCAG
>JALLBI010000421.1:0-13958 GCA_036940125.1 Mediolabrus comicus
CAAGCTGAACAACATGCAAGGATCCAAGCTTTCTGTTATTGCGAGAAACAACTCCAAGACTGTTGAGTCCCTCTCGTACAAGCGTATCATATTCCTTCGTTGTCTCTCAAGTCCTGCAGGCTTTAACGTGTTCGTAATCCTTTTGGGCAAGAATCGGAACTCATCCATGTTCGATGCTGACTTAGATGGAAGAGACATTGGTAACTTTCAACCGGGAAGTATCATTCTGTTGCCGAAGCCATCGGGTATAACGAATTGGATGAGTGGTCACAATCTACCCATTGTTGATGTACCAAATTGCATTTTTTGTGTCTCCCGGAGTTCGTTCTCTGATCAAGAGAAGGTGTCGGTTCCTGTTGATTCGACCTCTTTGAGGATTCAAGCCTTCTCTTATGCACATGCTCTGCTTGAAGTGATCAGTTTTCATGTCATACCCACCTGTTGCACTGGTGGGCTCTGTGGAGCTCTTGACTCCTCTCCTGCTGGGGGCGTGGCTCTTTCGAAATGCCCTTGCTTTCACACGTTGAAAAGGGAGGGCAATTTTGTCTTCTTGGTAACATTGAAGGTTACCATTGGTGACGATTCGTTCATCGTCCGTAATTTCTCCAACAAGAGATTCACCAACTTTTTCATCAAAGGGGGGATTCCCCCCGGAGTAACAGCTGCGAAGATTCTATCGCTCAACATCGACGACGATCTTATGGATGCTGTCGAAGGCTCCATCGAGGCAGCTAATAGTAAGGGTGGTTTCTCTGTTAGCGGGTGGCTCAGGAGGGGCCTTTTCAACGATGAGGGCGATGTCGCCCACAAAGACAAAATCGTCAGCGGGGAGAAAACTCATCATCTGATTAGCATTGACTTCAATGATGATAGCTGTTTCGATAATTATCTCGTTGATCTGTATGCCAAAATGAATGAGTGAGATACGGTCGAAGGGTTGTGTTGATGGTTCTTGCAATGGAACAAGTGTCTAGGTGGCTAGCTGCTAAACCTAAATTTCTAAGTATGTATCAAGTTTACTGATTGATGCACCTCGCCTCCACCTCCACCTCACAAAACTCATCACGACCTCTCACTACAAAGCTGAAGCACTATGGTACTTATGAATAAAGTCATTGTAAACCGTCGAGCTGCTGAAGCAGTATTGTATCAGAAATGTATGGATGTTGGCATTGCGTACGAAGTGGCCCCTCCAAATGAATCCCGAAAACAACAATTCAATCGTCGGAGGAGAATAAGGAGAAGAATAATTAGTAGCTATAATATTAACGACACTCCTGGGCATATCACGGATGTTGGCAGCTGCCGCATTATTGACAATCGACAAGGTCACCACGGGAAGGATATGAAAAAGCTCCCTTCTTATATATACATTCATCACATGAAGAGTAAATTACACAATATTACAATGAAAGATACAACACGTCACGGCCAACTCGGTGATTTAACTCGTATCCGGAAGCAGATTACTGTGCTTCCTGCCGAAAGATTCATGTACGCAACGTATGGACCTAGTAGTCTACGTGAGGCCCCACACGGCTCAGCTTTAGTGTCGAAGAAAGAAAAGGTTGATGCTATACTTCAGAAGCGGGAGGTTGAGAATGTCACCATTTCTAAGTGTATTGCTGATAGTCGTATATATGAATCCGATGGTTGTAGGGTTGTTTACGATGACAACGAAATGATCGAGAAATCGAAGGATATTCGGTTCGAAACAGAATTAGTACGTCACTTTTTGGATGTGTATTCCAAATCTGATTCTATGAGGAAAAATAAAAATCGTGATGCCGTGAACTCGCTCTCGAGGTGTGATGGTGGATTCCTAACGAGATATCCACCGGATAGACTTGGGATTACGGAGACTGTCAATGGGGAGAAAATCCCTAAGTTGAAATGTGCAAAGTTCAGAGCATTACCTCCTTACGTATTGGCACATTTATTTGAAGTCATTTTACCAATGGGTCAGAAGTTCCTTGATGAAAGTGATGCCGGACATTGTTACCCCGACAACGAGAGATACCTTCAATTTGCAAAAAAATTCAATGAGGAGTGTGGGTTTGCAGACGCCGAAACTAGATTCGAATATGTTGATATTATGTGTAACAGAGTTGGAGAGTGTGATCAACCGCTTATGAGGCATATTGATGGCAAGAACTGTTTTAGGAAGGGTTATTCAGGTACTGTAGTGTATTCATTTCATAAAGAAGTGAAGGGGATTCTTTATAAATGTAGCATCGTTATGGCCTCCAGGACTGTATGTGGTGCTGCGATGGATCGTATCAGAGGGCAAACAGGATAACAATCATCTTTAATCAATTATTTTACACTCCTTATCCTTTTGATACAAACTACTAGCTTCAACTTATTCTCCTCTAAACATTCGTCTCTATTGTAGGCATCTATTAGCGCTTTCCCATTATCAATGCGATCTTCGATTCTTGAACGTCCGTTTTCCATGGATATTCGATTCATCCTTTTCCAGGCGTTCTCTAATCTTTCCCTATGTTGTTTGGTAAGGTGCCTCATGTTCATTATATAACACACAGGTGCGTACGGAAGAAACTCAACAGGTGCTGTCCCTTCTGCACCATGGCCCGAGTTATGTTGGACTATCCGTATTGATAGATTCTGTGTCTGACCTATGTATGTCCGGTCTTGATGTACAATGGACATTATCATGTATACAAATCCAGAGTCGTCATTCGGCACCGTCACATTGCACAGCTTGTAAGGAAAGACACTTTCCAAATCCATAATGCCTCTCTCCAATTCACTTGTAATTGTAACTCCGTCACCATCGATAGCCCAGTTGCGTAAAATGCTCTCTATATAATCGGTCCATTGATTGCGCTTACATATCACTGAATATATCTTTTCAATGGCAAATTCTTTGTCCCCCGCGATGTGTATCATGTTTGCCCGTGGGGTTCGTGACAACATTACTACAACTTGCTCTTTTTCCCACGGCGAGCATTCTGGTGTAATCTATGGATAGGTATATCGATGGCAGATGATGGTGAGAATGCGCAAATGTGAATAGGTAAGCGTACATACTGCAACGGGATGGAAGTTTCCTCACCTCAATGGCCACGGGGCCGAAAATTGTCTGCCCCTGCTGCTTATTTATCGTGCTCGCCCCAACGTGACGGAGTGTGTATTGCTTCCTGTAGCACTCGCTGTGTGTCACCTTCAGATTGTTTCTCTCCTGGGTAACCCCGATTGTCACTTCGGTCCATCCTTCCTGAAGAAGAGTTTCCTTGTCGGGAAGGTCTTCCGTAAGAGTATGTGAATATTTTGCCGGAGCCGCAAGGAGTTTAATGTCTGCCCACGACTCGATATCTTTCTGCTTGGGCTTCTCTACCATCATTAGCACTTGTGATTGACTGTAACCCTTCCCATTTACTGTTGCTTCGAATACGGCTCCTTCGTGGAACAACAGTCGCCGAGGTTCTCTCCTCTTCTTGTCCAGTGACCTCTTGATGTAGGGATCGTTCGTCTCGTAGAGATCTCTCCTCGAATGTAGAGGTCTGGAGAGGTCCTTAGCATGGCATATGGTGTAACTCCTTCCCTGCCTGGAGAGACTCAACTCGCTTGAATTGATGTAGTCTTCTGCGGCGGTTGATGCTTGCTCACGGCGTGAGTACATGCGCAGCACTTCGGGTCCTAAGCTCTCGTCATTCATATTGGAAACAAAGTTCACATTGTCAGTCAACAGTTTTGTAAACTCTTCCTTCAAGTCGGGGCTTGCTGCCAACTCAAGAGGCGGCATCCGAGTTATTTCCTGAATGCGCTGGAGAGCTGCGTCACCGTGTGCACGCACGCTATGCTTCAGTCGGATCAGTGTGAAGTCAGTCATGATGTGGCTGCTCAAAAGGACAGGCAATCCCTGGATGGTCCCTATTGTGTTGAAGAGGGAGATAGAGTCATTTTAGAAACATAGGCTGACAAAGAATGCTGGGTATGGCCTTTGTCACCTTGGGCAACTCACCTATCTGCTGATGGTCCATTGAGGCAAATATAAGCACTCCACCAAAAGGTATGTTGCTGTTTCGTACGTTTCTCAATATGCAGTCAAGTTGAGTGAATTCCTGTGCACTTAGTGTCCCCATTTCATCTAATAGTAGCACATCACAAGTCATTAGCAGGTGATGAACTGGCAGAAACACGCTAATGGCAATGAACTGATATCTCATGTGGTGAATATTTTATGTGAACTACTTGTGCTATGATGGTCTAGCCATTTCAGTGTGATTTCTGTGGAGAAGGCGAAAACTATGCTGACGCAGCAGCTCTTGGAAAACTGTGGGGCCAGTATTGGCTGGCCTGGCCTGGTACGTGATTCTCACGGATCATCACACCCTCGCCAAGAGCTGTGACTAGCATTGCTCCTTCGATATTGCTATGTTTGAAAGTGTCTAAGATTCGCTGAGAACTGATAAATTCAGGTCGTACGGCCTGATGATGTTTTGCCGCATGGTGTTTGGTCCAATAATCGGCATAATTGAGCTTACCTGGTTTCCAGTATATTCTGAATTGTTCTTGGCATTGTCTGTCACGTAGCCAATGGAAACGCATATCCATTGCTTTAGTGCGCTTCGGTTGGATTTTGTTGTTAATAACACCTTCGGCACAGGAATTGTCGGTCTGCATGGGAGTAGGAGGTTGTTTGTGTCCTAACTCTTCAAGGATAATACGGACATAGATGGCTTCTTTAGCCATGATGTATAGTGCAGCAAGCTCTGCTTCGGTTGCAGAGGACATAACATTTTTGATGATGTGAGCAATGTTGAGAATGGCACCATTGTTCGCTGGATTGTCCTTGTTGCTAGAGAGGAAGAAATGGCCTCCAGCTCGACTGCGAGCTTGTGGTTCATTGAGATAGCCGGCATCACTGTGGACATTTACGATCATGTCGCTCGCAGAGTAGGTGATGACAGCGTCCTCTTGGGTGGCAATGTAATCGAGGAGTTGTTTGGTTTGGGCGAGAGTTTCGGTAGTCGGGTTGGATGTTTGGGAAGCGATGGCACTGATGGGGACCAATAATGTGCTGTCGACGGCACGGCCAAGGAAGAGGAATTTACCACAGACTTGTTGTATGAAGCGTTTGCCTTTTTTGTCAAGGGCTGGTGCGGTGGATGCTTCTTGTGCATACTGTTTCGGAGCTCCATATTTCGGTGGTGTATGGGGGAAGGGTTGATGTTGAGGCTTGGTGGGTTTTGGATGATTAAATTGCTTCAAAGCTCTGTCTTTGTATCCTGGGATGCTGAGGTGGACTTTACGGTTGGCGTAGTCCCATTTTAGGTGTATTCCAATGTACCTTTTTCCATCCCATTCACTCTTGACGGGGTAATGCTGTTTGAGGACACTCTCAAGATGTTTGGCGTGCTCTTCTCCGCAGTACTTGACTCCGAAATCATCTACCACGAGTGTGAATTGGATTGGACGCCATTCGTGAGACCATAAGCCGGGTACCAACTTGCTTTGGTAATATCCTGCTGCATTAAGACGCTTCTCGAGGAGTTCGTTTGCTAGTAACCCAGCCTGAGGAAGGCCGTACATTCCTTTGGTTGCCTTAACGTATACATGACCCTTATCATCAACGATGTCTCTGAGTTTGTATTGAATAATGATTTCATCTGGTATATCATCAATGTGTAGCCGTAAGTATTCTGGTCGTAATAGTGGCGTGTTGAGGTAAAAATTACCAACATCCATCGTCATGAAACGGGCGCCATGCGTGGAGATGACACTGTTAAAAAGGATTTTGGCTACAAGCATCTCGGCCGTGGGGGTTGCAACTTCACCAGGGTAATTAACTCTGTCGCCGCCGACAACCAATCTTGTTCGATTCTGCTCATCTTTCTCGGGACGGACGGTGCACACAAACTGGCCGTATGTAACGTCTCTGAATCGGTCTGCTGGGACTTCATTGCGCTTGATGAAATGGATGGTGTTGGTTCCTTTGATGCGGTTACCGACACCTTGAGCAAGACGGCCAAATTCGTTGGCAGCTGAAAGTAGCCAATCTTTGCGGTACTTCGGATCCCGGATTAGAGCCCTGTAATTAAGCATTTGTCCAGTGTCTTTGTCCATAACAGCAAGTGCCTGTTGGACTTCATTTTCCACTCTCATCAACCTTTTTGCTAGTTTTCGGGCCTGTTTGCTGGGTCGTCGACGAGATCTATTACTGCCTCCATGAAGCTCTTGAATGGCAGCGGCAAGTTGAATGGAAGTGTTGATGCGGGCCTGCGCCTGAGCACGCGTGTTGGACGAAGGTGGACCTGAAGTTCGTGTGCGGGACCGTGTTCGTGACGCAATGGGCTGATTGTCGGAACTCGCTGAGGCAGGAGTAGCGTTAGTGGTGGTACGCCGAAGGATGCTAGGAACAGGAGTAGGGGGCGGGGATGGGTTATGGATGGGCGCAACTGTGTGCCGTATGGATTGCCTCACCCTCGGAAGTGGATGTGAGGTGGTTGCATTAATGGAAGTGGCTGTCGGAGGCACCCTCGGAAGTGAATGGGGGTTGGTAGAAATGCTGGCCACCCTCGGAGCAGCGGCCGTGGTGTGAGGAAGACTGGAAGACGTGTTGGTGACAAGAGTTTGTAAATCCTGAAGTTGATCCGCAGATGCTGAACTGTCAATTTGCTTGATGGCATGATGAAGGTTGCTCATGGCCAGCATGAGTTTGTCGGAAGCAGAAATGGATGGATTGGTGATGGATTTATGCATGAATTTTACTGAGTCACTGATTCTTTCTTTTGAAGTTGACTTGATGAAGCAAGAATGAGCCCGGTAGTGTTCAGGGGAAGTGGCTAAATACCATCCCTCAACACTGCGAAATGCCCAAGTTGCACGAGTCTCCGATGGTTCATGGACATGGACACGACACCCCATAGGTGCTAATGGCATTCGGTTGTAATCAAAATTGCCATAAAGGTGTGCATAAGCTGACACGTTGGGTGTGGTGTTGGAAGCACGAAGGAGGTTGAGTGTTAGTTCCGTCTGCGGCAGCAGTCGATCCCACAAATTCTTCGGAAAATCTGGGGCAGTACCCGCTAATACACTGAGGAAATGACTCTTGAAATTGCGAATGGCTACTTCAGCAGCATTGCGTCGATGGGAGTGCGGTGGTATGAGTTCTAGGACTAAATTGAAATCATCCCGAATCATATCTTTCATACTATCCGAGATTTCATTGTCCAAAACATGTTTCTTCGGAACCACGCCAGCACGTTTAAAACGCTTTAACAATGTGCTGTATGCCCGCTTCATTTCCGTGTCCTTCCTGCTGGCCATCGTCTCCACCATGATTGCATTCGAATCTATGTCCACCATACACATGATGTACCGTCGCCCGCTGCGACTGCGTACTGGGAATTTACCTGTCTGATCAGAGAAAATAGTTTCCCGAGGCTCAAAGATTTTTACATAGATGTCCTGTTCCTTCTTTCCTCGTAGCTGTGAAGTATCACTTATTTCAAATGGAGTGGCCTTGACTTTGGAGGAACGGATATTCTTTCTGACAGCGCGAGAGTGGCCTTGGATTGTTTCATCCGACTCTGGGAAGTACTTTGAGACAGTACGTTCATTGATGAGGGGCCAACCACGGAACTGACCATTTTTGATGGCCTTTAACCATGTAGACTTGACTGGGTAACCACAGCAAGCATGCAGCCACCGGATGCCTTCCTCAACAGATGGAAGATCGTAAACACTCTGAGCTTGTTCGAGATTCTTGATTTCTTGAGGGGAAGGTACACGTGGACGACATGTTTGGTGGTGAGGAACCAAAGGAATTTTGAAGCGACCATTATTATCTCGGACGCCCACCATAACTGGTTTCCCATGTAGCATTATTAACACATCTTCATTGCGTGCTACCTGTACACCATCGCTGGTGAAGATGGAAGTAAACCCTGCATCGGCCATTTTGCCAACGCTGATGAGACTGTTGCTAAAATTGCGAAAACTATCCCCTATGCGTGCTTCTTTTGGTACATTTGGCAGTGGTAGGATGGTTTGTTGCAGTCCTTGCTCGACTTGGCCATTAGCTACTGCTACGAGTTTGGTGGATGGTTGCACAATTGGTAGATTGAGTTGAGCACGGTGGGTTTCAGCCACATAATGACCATCTGCGGCACTATCATAACTGGCATAGACGGTGTTGTTGGGAGAGGTGCAAGCAGCGGCGAGTTCTGAACGTAGACGAAGCTTTCGGAGGTGTTTGTTGCGGCGACGTTTTTGACGTTTGGCGAAGAGTTTGGCTTCCGCAGTTGACATGGTAGGAGACGCATTGGGAGCTGCAAAGGAATAAGGAAGGAGAGCACGCGCAGAATGGCCAATAATTGAATCAGCCGGCGGAGCTGTTGGAAGGTAATGACTTGTGTGTGCAGTTGGAAGAAACTGTACACCGGATTTGTTTGTAATCTTGTTGAAGAATCGACGCATAGTGGTAGCTTTGTCACGGAAGAAGTTGGACCCTTTGTGTAAGATGGACAAAGGGCGGGGTTGGTATCGGTGGCGCTGCTGAATGGTGCGCTGAATTGGATGATTAATGGCTTGCTTAGCTAAGGAAGTGCGTTCATCTTCAGAAATAGTAATGGCATCGTCAATGATCGCATCCTCAGATGCTGCAGCAACACGCTGAAGACAGCGACGTGCGATGCGGCGTTGGAGCTTGGAAGTGGATGATGATGGTAATGATGGAGATAGTGATGGTTCCGCCACAATAGGCGAAGAAAAAGGAGGGGGTGCTGCTGAATCAACAACGGATAATGCAGAGTACATGTTAGGAGAGGATAGGGGAACCTTTAATGGTAGTTTAACTTTATTAGAGGGCCCCCGATCAACACGTATCCATGTATCTGCCTCATCCTGCAACACCGCACACCCTCATTCAGGGTCTTCCCCTTTCATGACCTTGATGTACTTCTGGAGGATGAACTTGGGGGCTTTGGAGTGATTTGCTGGATTGGCATGGCAAGTCTCAGGAGTAATATGATCAGGGTGGGGCTTGCGCATTTTAATCAACTTGCAATGGGGACATGTTTGCTCCGGCACATCAGACGCAGTAGTGGACTCCTTGGCAGCCTTAGCAGCTTTCTTCTTGGCTTTCGCCTCCTTGATAGCTGTCTCCTTGTCCGCCAAAGCTTGCTCGGCTTGCTTCAACAACGTACGGCGGGCGGCTGCAGACGTGGCAGTGTCGTCGGTGCGGCACATGTTGCCCTCTTCAACGCTGAGATCATCCGACATGAAACTGGTGTCGGCATGGTATGGGTCCTCCCTGAGAGCTACTTGAGATAGGTAGTTGGATAGGTGGGCTTCATTGAAGGGGACGTATTGAGCTGGCTCAAGTACAGCGAAAGCAGTCGACATTTCATCGGGGACGTTTGATGCCTCGGCCAAATCACGTGTAATATCTTGCTCATCGATGAGTTCAATAAGTTCATCAAAATCGGCTTGCTTATAAACATGGTTGAAGCGGAAGCGGTTCTTGATGTTGTTGACTGCAACAAGGAAAGCCTGGCCCCATTTTTGACGGGACGCCCAATAGATCTGGGGGAGGATGAGAAGGGCCAGAGCGTTGGGGTCTAATGGTGCCCCAAATGCACGGTCCGCATCCGCACAAAGTTGATGCAACTCACCCATGTTGTGGGCTAGACTGTGTTGGAAGTTAAAACGGTGGCTGAAGATGGTCATGTACGCATTGAGGCATTCAGAAGGGGAAGGAGTGACGGCTTTCTGTTGGATGATGTCCATGATATCGACGATGAGATAATCATCGACGTCTTTTGGGAAACCACGGTTATCATGAGTGACCAATTTTACTGTGTCTTCACCGAAGATGGAACTTAGCAAAGAGACGATGGCCCTTTTAGTTGCAATCATGATGTCACGCTCGGTGTGGAGATCTTTTTGGATGGTACGAGCGACAGCAGGATCATCGCCCGCCTCATAAGAATCATCTTGTAGAATGGATTGAATGGAGATGGTCAAGGTGGTGACAATCTGGGCTAAGCCAGTGCGTTCCGTGAGGAACTGGGCACACGTGCCGGTGTAACCGACGAGGGCAGGATAAGCTTTGAGGTAGGCTTCGAGTTCAGCGCTGGTCTTGAGCACGTCCTCCAATGGGTGTTTCCCGCCCGTAACATGAGGAAGTGGCTGAACGGTGCAAGCGTCGCGGATGGAGGCAGCAAATTGGGCAGCCGCCAGATATGCATTCGATGCACGGTTCATGGTAGAAATAATAGGAAAGGAATATTCACCACTGATGAACTGGCAGAAACACGCTAATGGCAATGAACTGATATCTCATGTGGTGAATATTTTATGTGAACTACTTGTGCTATGATGGTCTAGCCATTTCAGTGTGATTTCTGTGGAGAAGGCGAAAACTATGCTGACGCAGCAGCTCTTGGAAAACTGTGGGGCCAGTATTGGCTGGCCTGGCCTGGTACGTGATTCTCACGGATCATCAGCAGGTGCAGCATTTTGATGTTCGACTTCCTGTGCAACTTGTCTATTGCAATCTGTGGATCATATAAACATGGCAGAAATCCTCTGAACAGCCCCAAATCTCAAATATCAAAGTTAAAAATATCAAAGTTAAGAGGCTATTTGACTTTCGAAACCAAAGTTAAATAATCAAAGGGTTAAAGTCGAAATAACCTTATAGTCTTATCTTTTGAAGTTTGAACTTTGAATTTTTGAAGTTTGAACTTTGATAGACCAAAGTTAAAACTTACTTTTGGTACCCTTAAGCTAGGTACTCTAGCCCACGGTACTATCTAGAGAGGTACATACTAGTTTTTCCTAACTTAGTCTACTTAAGTATCACGCAAAGCACACACCCTTCTTCAAGACATAATCCACACACAGAGCCACACAGAACACTTCTTCCTCACCATCGCTGCGCACTTGACATTGCAACCAAAGAGATAGAAAGATTGTCTTACTAATAATATCAAAGTCTTTGTGGCAATACAATTAATGTTGTGGAGAGAAATAATTTGGATTAGTCAGCACATACCGCGTCAAAGAACTACTTCACGACAAAGAAGCGAACATAATATACGCACCATAAAAATGAAAGCTCATATCTCACTTCAAAAAACCTAAGGATATGATATCATAATAATATAGTAAAAGAGCAGGAGCAATTAAGCTGTAGGTTCGTCATTAATATATTGAGTCGATCAAAGAGAGATACTAATGTCACTTCACTCACCACGACAATCACTATGACAGCCAATTCCGGCGGCTCAGATGAGAGGATAAATGATGGCTGGCAACAGAACAGATAGCGCTAGCATGATAACAACTTCACTCCGCGAAGACATCCTCTGTTGCGGTATCCTCCGATGAAAATAGAAACTCATGATGAAGGCAACAAAGCAGACGCTGCTGGTAGTGAAGACTTTCGGTGGCTCATGTGAGAGGATGAATGATGGCTCAACATCGATAGAACTTACAAAGCAGACGCCACTTTGTAAGAGGTGGCTTGTAACAGAGTTGAATTCGAAGTAGACCCCACGAGTATGATGACAACTTCACTCTATTGAAGAACGCAGACATATCACATTTCTGTTAAGGCGGCTCAGAGGATGACTGAATATAAGATGGCTCGGTGTTCAGAGCAGCAGAATTGATGCCGCTATTATGGCAGAGACTTCTGGCACCTCATGCGAGAGGATGGATGATTTGAAGGATGATATTATTCATAAGATGGCTGACGATTCATAAGATGGTCGGCGGCTCAGAGGAAGATGGATGGCTCTACGATGGGAGCAACAGAGTAGACGCCACGATACGTTGGCAACTTCTTCACTCCACTAAGACGATGCTCAATTATCCACAGCAAGCTCCGTAAACTTAATGACATATCATGCGGGTGATGTCTACAGACTTGTCGCGACACTCACACGATACTACCAGCAGTCACGCCACACGGACAGATCAGCGGAGGACGGATGGCTCGGCGATGGGAGCAACAGAGTAGACGCCGCGATACGTTGGCAACTTCTTCACTACACTAAGACGATGCTCAATTATTCATCATATGAGGGACCAATGAGTAGACACAGCAAGTTGTGTATGCTCGTCACATACACAGGCAGATCACGCAGTCATTGATAGCAGTCCATTGCAGTTGCACACGTAAAGTCCGGATTTGAAGTGAGGACTCTAGATCAATGCCTAATAATATGATGATAAATAATAGAGCAGCAGCGATTGAGTTGTTACTTCATTTGGTAGACATAGATAACTTTTGTCCGCAGTAGGAGACAGAGCAATCAAAAATGATGACAGATAATGACATGATTTAACTCACCACGACATTATCATCATAAAATTCCGTAGAGAGACCGAGGAAGATGGTTCCAGTTGCTCAATATGTTGGCAGCTAAGAGGATGATAATGGCTTGGTATCGAGAGCAACAGAGTTGATGCTGCTTTAGTATGATGAAGTATTCCGGGCTACAAGTCACGCTACTACACGACAGATCAGAGGAAGATGGATGGCCCGGCGATGGGAGCAACAGAGTAGACGCCGATCAATTCATCATATGGGAGACCAAAGAGTAGACTCGGATAGCAAGACAGAGATCCAACTCCACAGAGACAGCTGTTGCATTATGCCCCACGTCCTCAAGTCACGCCACGGGAGATCACGCAGTTTCGTCCGGCAGCTCAATAATTTAAAATTGGCTCAGCAATTAGACTCCATGGTANGTTTCGTCCGGCAGCTCAATAATTTAAAATTGGCTCAGCAATTAGACTCCATGGTAGTGAGGACTAATCAATGTCTAACGATGTACTGGGAATATTAAATAATATAGAGAAGTAGTGATTCAGTTATAAGTTCACAGACATATCTTGGTTGACAGTGGATTGAGCAACCAACATGATGAAAGATACGACACAATTTCACTCACCACGACAATAATGCCGTATCCATTCCGCAGAGCCCAGTCTCCAAACCATCTATTCAGCTCGGCGAGAGAATTATTCATTGCAATGAGTGAGAGACACAAGATCTCACTTCGATGAGAGCACTCCTGCACCATTCCACACAGACCCAGAAGGATATTATTGTTTGTAATAATTATCGGCACCATTCCTCGCTACAAAATTTGGTCGTCTCCTGTTACAACATTTGATGAGCCTGTAAAAATTATATCCAATATATATACCAGCGGTGATTGACGGTTGGCCAATCGGCAAAATATATAATCGAAATATATATCACAAAAATTGTTGGATGGTTTGATGTCTAACAGTGATGAGGTCCCTCACACGTAGCGCATACCTTTGACAAAGCCAAATGGATATGTCACCCGTGGACCCGATAAACACGGTTGGTGAACTATGGGTTGGGAAAACAGCCCAATCAAACTGCTATCCATCAGGTGACCAAACAATTATACTCAACCATGTTTGTTGTATCAAAATGAAATTTGTATTTTGGAGAGAATGAACCGATGTTTTACCAATAAAATAATTCATCTGGTGGCGGAAGAAATATGTGCACCCTCCGATATTGAATAACATGTGGAAGAAATATATCCCCACAATAAATACGACGGAGGTGAAACAGCATAATAATATTATTTCGGAGGACAAATATTAGCTAGCTGCGGCGGTGTAGCTGCTGTCGGCTCAGTAGAGGTGAAACGAGCAGTGTTTTTTTTTCAATCTGAAAGGGGCGACGGCAGAAGGTGGTGTTGGTTGCAGGCATCCTATCCAATCGGGGGGCAATCTGTGTATGTCTATTAAATATAAATAATATCGTGTGATAGAATATATCAATAATAATATCGCGTTGGTGACTGCCTGCGTTGAAAAAATAATGGTCGGGGTGAAGCAGATAGAGGAGGTGTCGCTGGTCATCGTCGTTCAAGCTCCTGTTTGCTGCCGCCGCCGCCATGCCAGGGGTGATTTTGTTTGCATACATGTCA